>JALDNG010001799.1:0-49170 GCA_024349245.1 Neodontobutis hainanensis | reverse complement strand
TTTTGACACATTTCCTACAGTAAAAAAAACACTGGAAGCCACAAAACCATTTTGACATTTAAAATGTTATGTTATGTTTTAAAATAAAAAAACACTGCATATGACACTGCACATTTTTTTGCCTTAATGCGATGTATAAACAAACTAAAATGTGTTGCATTTATGAAATCAATGAACGACTGCAGAGAAAACAAAACTACATTTCTGCATGCAACAAAAACATTTTGAACTCCAAAAAAAATACGTTCGGTTGAAGGATACTTTTAAGTAAAGTACTTGATGTCTATTTGAGTTTTAATTGTATTTATGACTAAAACGCCGAACTTAAATTATCCACCACCAGCAGCAAACCAATTACTGGTGCTTGCAGTCAGCTGTCAATCTGAATAATAAAATGACTATTTTACTGAACAATGAAAAAAATATGAATATATGCAAAATGATAGGCAATTCAAATCTTTATCATACTTGGTTAATGTGAATTCTGCTCCTGAACGTCAGCGCAGAGCGTCTGCACATCAGGGCTGTCTTCCATCACCTTCTTCTTTACACAGGATCGTAAGCTGTCATCTGTGAGGGGTGTGCGATGTTTGCTTTTAATAAAGTTTATGTTGGAAAACGCCTGCATGTCTCCTTATTACATACTAAGCATACTGTACTTCTTACAATTATCCATAGTTGGCCTCCCCGGGATTCGAAAATTTCAAGAAATTGTGCGCTGGCGGGTGTCGCACATTGGCATTTGTGATGCATAGTAACAGTGACAACAAAAAATCGAATGAACTAAAATAAAATACAATAATTAAAAACACTTTTTAAAAGCTACAGGGAGGGATGAAAGCCGCAAATGTTGGACAAAGATAGAATGCTCTTAATCCATCCTCCAACCCATTCATGCCTCGTTATAATACACTTGCAAGAGTGTCACATTCAGCCGAGCCATTTGCACAATACACGGCAGGTTGTACCCTCATCACTTAAGGGTACTACCAGTATGATGACAGGCCAGAAAACTACAGCCAAGGTCCACCTCTCACCTACTCAAGAGCTCGACCTAATGACAAAATGGTTAGGAAAGGAATCAATCATCACACATTTGCTCAGTTTATGTCAATAACCCCACAATAGCTCTGCAGAAGACATGGGAACATCTTCATGAGTGTTATGCAGCCCCTGAAATAATTATGATTATGATTATGATTGAATAATTATAATTGAAAAATCACTCTTCCAGAGATTGGACATTTTCCCAGATTAACAACAAAAGACAATGTAAAGCTACGGCAACTTGGTGATTTGTTACAAGAGATCCATGGCGCAAATGAGGATGGATATCTTGCTTTATCTGGACACTGCTCATGGAATCGGGCTAACTGTTGACAAGCTTCCATACGGACTCCAGGAGAAATGGAAGTCTCAAGGCTCACAGTATAAAGAGGATAATCAAGGCCATTTTCTACCTTTTGATTATTTCTGTAAGTTAATATACAAAGAGGCTAAGAAATGTAACAATCAAAGTTTTAACCAACAAAACAGCCAAGCACACATGAAACCAGAGAGATTCAACCTAAAGAACTTTAACTCTGCTAAACCTATCGCTGTGCACAAAACAAACATTACGACCCCTAACGAAGACATTAACAAGAACTGCCCACTGCACAATATACCACATCCACTCAAGAAATGCAGGACATTCAGGAACAAACTACTGGACGAAAGAAAGGCCTTTCTCAAAGAGAAAGGAATCTGCTTCAAGTGCTGTTCTTCAGACACTCATCTTGCTAAGTAAAGTGCTCTGAATGTGAAAGTACAAGCCACAATACAGTCATGCATACTGGTCCTCCAACACATATCTACAAGGGTCCTTTTCTTTCACTAATAGTTAGTCGTTAATGTCATTTAATGTCAAACAATTGTGTTTACTAATTTTAAATCATAAAGACAACAGACACTACCCAAATGACCCTGATCAAAATATACCCCAGTTTTTAGTACTGTTTATTGCCACCTTTTAACATCAATGACAGCTTGAAGTATTTTGTGGTAGTGATGTTTGTGGATGACGCTCTTTATGTTTCTCTGATGGTAAAGCTGTCCGTTCTTGTGGCTTAATGATATTGAGGTCAAGAGACTGCGATGGCCAGTCCAGAACCTTCAATTAATGCTGCTGTAGCCAATGACAGATCGACTTGGCCTTGGTGCTTTGGGTTGTTGTCATGTTGGAACGTCCAAGTACTTCCATTTGCTGCATCCGGGCTGATGAGTGCTTCTGGTTTGGTTTCAACAGAATCCTTCATTTTCCACTTCTTAGTTTCAACACTTCTGATTTCTTAATTCCTTGGGTATCTTTTTAAATCCCTTTCCTGTTTTCTAAAGTTCAATTATCTTTTCCCACAGATCCTTTGACAATTCTTTTTTTTTTCCCATGACTCGGAATACTGAAACATCAGTGCAGGACTTGATGAAAGATGCAAGGGTCTGTCAGGAGCCCAGATCTCACTGATCTTTTATACACACAGGTGAGGATGGTTACCTTTTAGTAACCATTCGAACCTGTTTGTGTTACTTGTGTGCATGTTATCAGGCCATAATCTCCAGGGTACTTTTGATCTGGGTCATTTGGGTAGTTTCTGTTGTTATTATGATTTCTAAAATGACTAAACACAATTGAAAATATCGTTTGAAATCGTTTGAAAATAAATAGCTTCACCCAACCACTAACTATGAGTGAAAGAAAGATTTTTGTGTTTTTCATATCCTCATAAAAATGGCCCAAAAAAATCACAAATTATGCCAGGGTATAGTTTATAAAAAAAATAAAACTTGCAATAAGGTACTATAATATTTTAATATGTACTGGCATCTGATTCAGTGTAAATAACTTTTATTTTCATCTCTTTTGATTCTTCTCTCACTGTGCTCTAGATGATAGCGCAAATCAGATAGAAGTAATAATGTGCAGCGATGTAGATCTAGCTCATGGTTTATTGTAGGTTTTAAATGATCTATTTATTATATTTTAACTACTATACGCTCTGTAGCTTTAATGTTGATTTAGGAGCGACAAGAGCAGGTTTACAGCCGCAATATCATCATCTCCGACCTTTACTCATATGTTGCATCCACTCCAGCTGTTACCTCTTCATGTCCACTCTGCCTTGCTTGCTTCTCCCCGGTGCGTACGCGCACGTGCGTGCGTGTGTGAAAATTGGGTCCATGTGGAGGACCGGCGTAAAATATAAAAAAAAAAATTATTGTTGTTCAAACATAATGTACCAAACGTATATCGTTACACCATTAACATTTAGAGTCTACTCCAATGTTTCAGTTTTTACTTCAGATTAGATTTTCAGCAAATGATGACTCATCCATAATTTTAACCAACATTTAAAGACAACAGAAACACTAAAGGTATAAAAGTGTTTCTAAACCATGAGTGGGTGCACCAGTAGTGGAGCGACGTGTCTGAGCTGAGCTGCTCTCTACATTCACTTCTGTCTTACTATGAGTTTACAGTCCACAGAGAATGGAACCACCAAGTCTGCTCCACTCACACTAACTCTGCATTCATGTGGACTGGGATTTAACACCATTCAGTCTGGAGAAACAGGGCACTGTAGTGGACAAGGACACAGACACTGGTGCCTGCTGCCTGTTTGTCTTTGGACATTATTGATTATTTAAGTAATCATTAAAACATCAATACAATAAAATCATTGTCTATGGTCATGAGCTTTGGGACCGAAAAAACAAGATCCCGGATACAAGCCGAAATGAGCTTTCTACAGGGTGGTGGGCACTCCCTTAGAGATAAGGTGAGAAGCTTGGTCACTAGGAAGGAGCTCAAAGTAGAGCCGCTGCTCCTCCACATCGAGAGGAGCCAACCGAGGTGGCTCGGGCATCTGTTTCGGATGCCTCCCGGACGCCTCCCTAGGGAGGTGTTTCGGGCATGTCCCACCGGGAGGAGACCCCGGGGAAGACCTGGGACACGCTGGAGGGATTATGTCTCTCAGCTGGCCTGGGAACGCCTCGGTATCCCCCAGAAGAGCTGGAGGAAGTGTCTGGGGAGCGGGAAGTCTGGGCGTCTCTGTTTAGACTGCTGCCCCCGTGACCTGGCCCCTGATAAGGGGTAGAAGATGAATGGATGGATGGATGGATGGATGGACAATAAAATCAACTTTGATCTGGAAGACTGGGCTTGGAATTGTAAATGTAAGAACAGCAGTATTCAATCGAAAACATATGTTGGAGATAAAATGCAGCTAAGAGCTTAGACATCAAAGTCCAACTGTTCAGACAAATGTAAGCATCTGTTGGTAAAAATTAATCAGGTAACAAAAAAGTGTTCCATTTCTAGGGCAACTGCAACTAATGATTATTTCTATAATCAATTAATCTGACAATAATTTTTTGAATAATCAGATTGTAAAGTGCGTGTGAATGCATGAGGACCTGGTGGACTAACGAAGACAAGTGGTCAAAAACTTGAGGTGTTTCATTGTTCCGGTTTAAACTGATACTGCTACAAATACAATAAAACAGCACTACTGCTCCACAGTACAAAGTCGTCTTCACAGTACCATCTAGAGGGCTGCAGTTGAAAGTGTTTGCAAAATAGCAGGTACTTAAAATGAATACCTGGATGATGATTAGATTTGTCAACTGCAGTTTTAACAAAACACAGCAGCCACATTTGTTTAAGGTTAAATGGTTCCTACGTCTTCAAATCTAAAACACTCCCAGACCTGTCATTGTTGCCACATCATTAGACACAACGACCCAGTAAGGCCAGGGTTTTACTGTGAGTATTTTCTTTGGAGCAGTTCAATAGTTCAAAATGTCCAAATCTCACGTTAATACAGCTGTAGAATGGTTAGCTGCTAGTGCCCGGGAGACTAGTCGAACACCTACTATATCTTTGTGGGTACTCTATATGACTTTGTTGGAAAGGTTTGATCAGCGGAGGTGATCTTCAGACTACATCAGATTGTGTGTTTGCAACATATTTTATTTTTTTATTTGACAAGCTCAAACATTTTCCCATGTTAACAAATACTGCAGGCTGCTTTTGGGCTGGAGGCTCGAGGCCAGAGCACACTTTTTCAAATTTGTGACCTTAAAGTAATAGCTGTACACAGACATCCACAACCTCTTTTTAAGTTCCAAGCAAGAAAACTGCAGACCTAACAGTAACAGTTCCCCACAGCTAAAAACGTTCAATCTCAATTTTACAATCCCAATTCCCAAAAAGTTGCGACACTATGTAAAATTAAATAAATAATCTGCAAATCTCATAAAACTATCATAATAATAAAACAAACACATTAGGAGTTGAAACAGACAATTTGATCAACTCTGACCATCTTTACTTCTGAGAGACTCTACTCTTTATATCTTTGTTTTACTGTTCTTTATTGATTTATTTTTTTATTTTTTTAATTCAATTTTTAAAACGATCAAGGGAAGAGGGATTATTTTCATTGTTCATGGCTGTGTGATAGAAATGTATTTTTATAAAGAAAGTGGATGGACTTCTACAGTACAATGTGTCAATTGGCAATAATCAAATGAAGTGTGTCTTGTTTGTCAGATGCTCAGAGAGCGCTGCTGCTGCTGGAGGAGTACCGGGCCAAGCTGAACCACACAGAGAACCGACAGCTGCGCCTCTCCATCCAAAGGGTCATCGACATCTTCCAGAGCAACCTCTTCCAGGCCCTGATAGGTACGGGCCTCACTACCTGCCCCTTATTCATCACTTCTCTAGTGAGTCCAGTAAACAGTCACTTGAAGGAACATACCCCTCAAACCTGAGCTGACCTCTGTGATCTTTTGTAGTGAATATGTGGGCAATGTGCTGCTTCTTTCTGTTTTGCTCTGTTTGATTTGTTTGTTTGGTTCGGTCACAGCAAGGGTAAGAGGTTGTGTGAGGGCCCTGCCTGAGGCTGGGTCTGGAAGTTTTTGAGGTTAACCCTGGGTTTTCAGTATCATAAAGGTGGTTCACTTCCTGCGAGGTAGCTCTCTTTGGAAACAGAAGTTGAGCAATGAGAAAAGAACAACAGCTGTGTCAGTAAACTGTCCTCTATTGGCCAATCACAACACATTAAAATTTCCCATTGAAATGAACTGAAGATACACTGTCTTTCTTGTCCCTTGTGGCATGGAGAAAATTGGTCCAGTTTTACGTCAAAAAGAAAATCAGGTAGTCAATCTTTAAGGCCATTGAAATTCAGTGCAGGGGGGCACCTCATCAAAGAATTAGAATGTGAATTTAGTGTTTCATTATTATTTTTATCATGCTCAAGTCATTTTATTGTTCCTGTTTTAAATATTTTTAGGCATTTCCAAACTTGTTTGTCAAATTGTTTGCATCTATTCACAGCTCTAAAAAAAACGTCAGTAGCTTAGTGGGTAGAGCAGCCGTCCTTCGACCGGCAGGTGGGCAGTTCAATCCCCGCTCGAAACATCCCAAAACATACCAATCTCCCCTACAGTTCAAACTGTTGCTGGGTCCTTGGGCAAGACACTTAAGGCTGATTTATGCTTCTGCGTCGGGTGTACGCCGTAGTGTACGCCGTAGGCTACGCACGTAGGCGACGCCGTCGTGAGCATTTATACTTCTGCGTATGTCTGTTTGGCTCTTCAGTACACCGCCGAAACGCTAGTTGACGCGAGCGGGTTCCACTGTGTTTGAAACGACATTTCAGTCACCCCACGGAATTGTTTTTTTTTTTATATATATTTTTCTCCCCACGGAATTGTGCCAAGGCAGAAAACAACATTGTGCTTCGTGGTCAACCTGGTGTGTAACTTGTATTGGTGTAAAAGATAATGCACCAATAAATGACATGAGGGATATTTTATTTTTTTTAAGTTTGTACTATACATACAAATGGTCGAACTATGTATAAGATAATGCACCATGTAAAGGTGCAATGGTCTATAATTGTTTACATTAAATAGATGCAAAAGAGCAAACTATACAAATAAATTAACTGTAAGATCTTAATGTACTGTAACCTTAACCATAAAATATGCATACAGCGGGAACCAACATAATTGGGTCAAACTATATACACAAATTGTTTGATGCAAAAGATAGTAAAAAAACAGGTGCAACGGTCTTAAATTGTAAATTAAAAACAGATGCAAAAAAGCAAACACAGACACATGTGCAACTATTAGTTAATGTTTATTTACAATAACCTTCACACATTTTTTGAAACAGCAGTATTTTTTTTTAATAAAAAGTGTAAACCATATACAAATATGGGCATGACAGTGCAATGTATTAATGTGCAATGATCTACAATTATTATCAAAAATAGATGTAAAAGAGAAACTTAACAAATGATGCAAACTACTGTATAACCTGCATGAATTGGTGTGAACAGACAATAAATAAAAACCTCCGCAGCTTATCTGCAACAGTTTGTCCAAACCTGTCGCTCTCATCATTGCCTTGACACAGTCTCTGTTGAGCTCCACCCGCCGTTCCTCCAACTGAGCCTCCAACCGAGCAACCTGCACTTGGACCCAGTCATCTTTTTCTTTTCTCTTTCTTTTTTGTGCCATACTTGGACTGGGGGACAGAAGAGATGACTGCGGGGACAGAAGAGATGACTGCGGGGACAGAAGAGATGACTGCGGGGACAGAAGAGATGACTGGGGGACAGAAGAGATGACTGGGGGACAGAAGAGATGACTGCGGGGACAGAAGAGATGGCTGCGGGGACAGAAGAGATGACTGGTGATGGGGGCTGGAGGTCTCACATCCGATAAACCAGTGGAGTTTGAGCTGGTATCAGTCCCATCCTGTGAATATGAAAAAAATAGCAAATAGTATAAGTTATACATAAAAGATGATGCATTCATTGGTAAATCATAGATAGATAGAGCTATAATAACTGCATATTCATACATTGCAAATGCTAAATTGTTGCATTTGTATTTTCTGTAAGCCAAATAAAATTACAATCTATTATATAAATACAACCATAAATACAACCCATTACATATAATTACAACCTATTACACATGCTTTTGGACTCAGTTATATTATTTTTGCAAAAAAAATACCCATGTGGTAGCATTGCTAGTTAAGTTAGCTAACCGAAACACAATAGAAGTACATAAAAGGACGTGCATTATTTACCTTATCGTCAAAGTTTGACTCCGTAAGCCGATGTTTGACATGAGGTGCCAGCCAAGATAGGAATATATAAAACGCTGGGATTGTTTTTCCTCCTGGATCCTTGAGGCAAGTTTTTTACGGAGACGAATGTACTTGTCTCGAGAGTTCTTCCATCTCTTCGTGCACTCCGCTACATCTAAACCCACGTTGGAGATGGCTGTATTTCCTCACGTCTTCAATTAATCGCCCGATAACTTAGTCCATTTCCATGTTGGCTCTTCACTGAATTTCGGAATTTAAAAATGGCGGGCGGTCCAGAGTGCAGAAGACTATTCAGGAAATGCGTAGGAGGAAACGTGATACTACCAAGCCGACCAATCACAGATCTTACGCGTCGTCGCGAAGCGTAGTTACATTTTGGAGGAGGCTACGGCGTAGGGTACGGCGTAGGGTACACGTCACTGCGTATGCTACGCCGTAGCTTCGACGCGCACCCTACGCAGAAGCATAAATCAGCCTTTAATCCACTTTGTTTCCAGTGGAGTCAGCTATAACACTGGTAAAGCGCTTTGAGTGCCTACTAGGTGGAAAAGCGCTATATAAATGATAAAAAATAAAAAACACATCTCTTTTTGGATTTTACTGTCCGGCACAGAGAGCAGTGTAAGTGGCGTTTGAGAGGCTCCGCTAGGTCTTATGCTATTGCTATTGTGCTATTTTACTTTGAGCTACCCACACATATGATAAGGTTTAATAACTTTTTAATTAAAATAAATTAAAATTAAAATTAGATATGAACACAGTTTGGATTAATAAAAGTTATTACACATTTTATCTCCTGTATAATTTTGTAACCATTCATTAATATGAGTTTGTTTGTTTTTTACTTCTCATATTTATATTATTTGTTGGAAAAATAATTTTTTATACATTTTAATTTTGTTTAACTGAAAATAGTTTTGTGATCAATTAGCATGTTTTTGTTTTTCGCTTTGGTAACGAAATTGGTACCGAGAACCATGGATTTTCACTTGTATTGGTAATGAATACTGAAATGTTGGTATTGTGACAACACTAGTGCAACACAGCTTTATTATTAGCTGTTAAAACAGTGTTATTAATGACTTAAATTTATTAAGTTTTAACAGACTTATTTTGTCTAGACAAAGGTTAAATTTTCAAACAGAAAAACATGGCTTCTGAAAAAAAAAAAAAAAAACGGCTAGCAAGGATTACCTTCCTCGTGTTTGAAGAAATTTGTAGCTGCACTGCATAAACAGGATAGAGTCTACAGTTCCAGGATTTAGCCTGTTCCTTCTGGCTTCTCTAGAACGCAACCAGCTGAACTTAAAGAGGATAGTCACACTGGCGAGCCCTCCAAAAAGCAAGAAATACTTTATCCTTGTATCCACCAAGAGTAGTTTTTCTAGTTAAACAAGACTATAATATAATCAAATTAAACATGGAAATTAAAAGTTTCTTTCCATACAGCACGATGGACAGTGCCACATGCCCAGGTGTGTACTTATCTAAGAAGCACAATTCTAATTTACAATCTGTAGATTTTGGCCAGCACAAAATAAACAAAAGAAACTTACTGAGGCTTACTGGTTTCAGTAAATAATCCTGAAAGTGCTTACAGTTTTTGGATCAGTGATGTTGTCAGTCTTGTGTGTTGACAAGTCTTTCATCTGGGTGCAGCATTTTCAGTGTCCTAAAACATGGAGTCATGAATGTGGCTATTTATCCCTCTCTGTCTCCATAAACCGCAAAACAAAGTCTTGTCAAAGACGATAAAACCGAGGTGGTGCCCCTAGCTCAGGTGCTAGAGCACTCACAAAATATGTAAGATCACGGAGGACCCAGTTTGAGTCTCGGACGGGTCATTTGCCTAATGTCATCCCCTTCGCTCTTGCCCTTTATCCTGTTGACCTAAAAATTGTTCTGACCACTTGTATCTTTTTTATTATTCACTGAACATAGAAAGAAAACAAGAAATTGAGTAGACTTTGTTTAAGATGCAGCAGTAGACTTGGAAACAGACCTCAGTCATTTAAAGATTCAAAATACTAGGCTAAATATATTTTCTGAGAATGTGCCTTGTTCTTTAAGATGAAATTGTAAGAAGTATTAAATACATGTAGCTGCTGTCTTAATATGCAAAATATTGTTCAGCCTGAGTCTGACGCATTCATACTCAATTTATTCCACACAGTTTCTGTCTGTCAATCTGGCAGCCCCCAAAAGCCATGTCTGCTGCATGTAATCCCCCTGTGGACACACTGACTTTCCTGTTCAGAATAATCCCAGTCCAAAGCAGCCGCCTCTTTCTCCTCGTCTTTCAAAACAAACAGATGGCAACCATCTCATCACTCTTTTCCAATTTGATGAATTGGTACAGACCTCAGCGATGCACTTTTTCTGAAGGGGAATATGTTGGTTAATAATTTTTTCATCATTTACAAGTTTGACTTTATTCTCCTAACAAACATCTTCTTTTTTCTTACAGTCTGACCTACAAATTCTATAAAAGACATTTGTGCTTTTAAAATGTAAAGATAGAACATACTCTTGCGTTTAAGCTGATGATTCATATTCATTGTTCTAGTTTTGGTTGTGTTGTGTGGACAGAAACAGCTTCGGACTGAAACCAGACTCAAGATGGACTGACGATGGCTTTTACAAATCCAGAGCTTCAGGTCTGAAATCAAATGTGGTTTCAGGCTTTTTGTTTGGACAAATAAAGTAAAGCTGGCATTTGAATAAAAACTGCATTATAATACTAATCCATATCTGTACATTTAAAGTATACTCTTCTGTTTGTTGAAATGATTAGCATCAAAACAACCTAAATACAAAGGTAAAAAAGACCAAATGCACTGTTGCTATGCTATGCTGGTTTTGAAACTACATTTACTTCTGGATTCACTTGCTCCTCTCGAAAGCCGGACTGTCTCCTTTTCCCGCTCTGCCTCTGGTACACCCCTGCCCTCCATCACCTCAAAACAAGGAATGACAATTTTTTTCACTCACCTCTTACAAAACCAGATGCCATGTTTTCAGTCTATTTACTACGCAGCTGTAATTAGTTTTAGTGAATGAAATAGAAAAACTCTTTTCACCACCGACATTAGTTTTATGAAACCACCAGACTCTTTCTATCATTCCACTTACATTCCTCTGCTCTCCAAAAATATTCACCAACAGCTAATATTGACCTGCAATACAGAAAATTGTAACCTTTGTACTTCTCCTGCCGATTCCCCTTTCATCTTCTCTGGCTTGTTTTCCACTTTCTACCAACACTAAATTCCCGAATATTTGTAAAACTAAATTGTCCACCTGCAATCTGGATCGTCTGCCCACCACATTAGTTAAAGCCTATATGTCCCCTAATAGCTATCTTTTTCTTTGTAAAGCACTTTGAAATGATGTATGGTTGAATTGTCTTGCCCTGCGTAATAATCCATCTACTCAACCTTGGTTTAATTTTACGGAAATACAGCATTCAGTCCCGCTGCGAGATGACACCCAGCTCTCCCTGTCCACAAATCTCCATATTACTTAATAATGTGTAATTAAGGTCTCTGTTTACAGCCTCTGTCTCCTCTGTCATCCGCAGATATCCAGGAATTTTATGAAGTGACCTTATTGGAAAGCCAGAAGTGGGTGGAGTCAGTGAAGGAGGCGAACCCAATGGCTCCAATCAACCTATGGGACTTCTCCAGCCTTCACAGCCCAGCACCAACCTCAGACACTCTGCCCAGTCTGAGCACCAGCCTGGAGGTAGGCAACAGCAGTACAGCTGAAACCAACAATTATTTTAGTAGTCGGGTAATCTGCTATAATTTATTTGATTAGTTAACTTGAGCAGATAGGTGAGGTTCACTACTGAGTGGATGTTTAAGTTTACTCCAGCAGAAATATCACAGATTAAACAGCCTGCTTCTGTGACTTACTGTTTTATTAAATTATTATTATAAATTATTCTGTAGTTAGTTTGTAGACGTGATAGATGCTCATTTAGCCTTGTCACCAGACCTTGTTTAGCGACAGTAAGCTAACACAAATGTAGCCTACAACATTAGCTTGTTTGCTCTTCATTAGACTGACTGCACTCCCTGACGCAGGACTTAACCCTGCACTCACTGTAGCGCTTTGCAATTTTAAAGTGAAAGGGACGTTTATGGCGACTAATTGTTGCAACCCCACACAGTAACCCAAGGCCACACCAACGAAAAAAAAAAAAAACACAGGAATAAAAAGTGTCTAATTGTGGAGGGCTCTCACATGAGGTCATTTGAATGTGTCACTGTTCTGTTTGTTCTCTAGTCTTGGCAAAACACTGGCATTTGTTTGAAATGGAATAATTATAAAGACTAAACGTTGAGGGACAGTGGAGCAATGCTCAGGAATTTCAGTCATGACTGTAATTGATATATTAAGTAGAAAGGCAGAACACACAATTGAGAGCATTTACACATGATAAGAGAATTTCATAGAATATTTGAATAAGTCTCTGTGAGCCCCGGATGTGACTCCAAACTGGGCTTCTCCTGATAAAGGCCGCTCCTCTTCATATTGGTTTTTGTATCAGTTGTCAGAGCTGTGCGTTCTTCTGCTTCTTACAAACGTCACAAAGGTAAAAACATGGCGCACAGCTGCCTCTGACATGATTCTGTCAGTGTCAACTGTGGCTTTTGACAAATGTGCCTTACAGTTTTTCAAGAATTGGAAATAGTTCAGTGTGCCTGCTGAAATGAGAGCAGGAGACCAACAGTTTGAGTGTTACACTGAAACAACTAGAAGGGTAAAAACATACAAAGGTATCTTCTATGTCAGGGTACTCAATAGATGGACCGTGGTCCGGATCCGACCCGAAAGGCTTTGATCTGGACCGCAAGACATTATTCATAATTACAAGCGCATTGTTTAAAACATTTTTTTGAACCAGCCCTCCTAGGACAGCTACGTCTACACGCGGGTCCTCAGGTTACTATGGTTACGGTTGGACAGTGCAGCGGGAAATTTCAACATGTTTAGCGTAGCCTGATAATAAGTTAGAAACGACTAAAATGTAAAAGTTGAGCCTTGGCAAAACATAATGAAGATTTACTGGCGTTATGGACGGAGAGGGAATGTTTATTTTAATCAGAAAAAAATACAGCTCCTCAGCTCCGTGTCAGTGTCAAAGCTGAAAGACAGCACATTATCCTCCAATGAATCCAGAACTTAACCAGGACTGGACAGTTTTCATGTATGGATTAAAAAGACTATGAGGAAAGTGAGGACGTCTAATGTGGTGAGTTGTACATTTGTCTGTCAACTTCTTAATTCTGTCGTAGGTTAAGTATTGACCTTGGCTTCTCCTGTATGTGTAATGTAGTGTTTATTAGTTTGTCGATATTTGACCTCATTTACAAACAACGTGAGTAATTAGCTCACGCTATTCACGATCATTTGAACGTAACACATTCATAAAAACAGAAAAGGTGTAAAAGGAGGGTTTGGAAATGAGTGACAAAGGTTAACTCTTCCTATAGTTGTGTTAGTATTAGCTGTTGCTAATAATTAACAGTAACAATTATTTTTTTAGCAACAGCTAATGCTAAAGAAATGCTCAGTGCATTTGTCCTTGTTCCTGTTGTTTTCAGAGGAATGACAACAGAAAGAGATGAATTATGACAGGCATCTTTGTCATATTTGTTTAACAAATATGTTTTGGCTTGAATTGATGATTTTGTATTTAGACATTATATACAGGATTCCAGGCTGTTGTCAATAAACCACCAGGTCCTGAGCTTTAGCTTTAGCCTCTTTTGATTTTGTAGTTTTTTTCTTTTGTCTGTGAGCTGTGTTTGGTGAAAGCCAAACACTCAAACATCCTCCTCATGGAAACAAAGGATAAAATACAGTAAACAGTGGATTATCAACATTCATCTCCATATTGTTTAAGAGGCTGTAGGTGTGGAATAATAGGACTTTACTTTAAAGTATTATATTCAAACACATATCCTTTTGTTTAAATTTTCCGGACCCCTCACTTGAGGAAAGCTAACTAAGCTGACCTCGGCTGATTTTAAATGAGGACCCTGTTCTATGTTAAAGACTTGTATGATTTGTATATGATAGGCTTAATCTGATGGGTATCAGTACTTAGTTTAGATATCCAACGCATGCTCTGTAGAAGAGCAATGCACTACTCAGCTGCGCTGCACAATCAGGAGTGAGCCAACCTTTTTTAGTTCAAACATTCTGTAACTTCACTGAAGGCAAATGTTTATTTTTTTTTTTCTAGGCTCATATAAGTAAGTGATTGACAAGAGGCAGACTGCCCAGGACGGCAATTTAATCATTTACCCTGGACATCTGTGTTTCCATACAGACATTATTAACTGGTGGACTGTTTTGCAAAGCACATCCTTGGACGTATTATTAGAACTGGATAGGTCACGGCCCCCTTTCCCCTGCTGCTAATTTGAGTAATTTTAATTACTACCAAAATGGTTGGATTTTGTAGTGTTTATTACCTTGTCATGTCACAGTGTCAACAGTGTCTGTGGCACAGCCACAGCCCCTGTTACCCTCCCCACTCTGACTGGCACACTCACTCACAGAAAAGCAGCTCCGGGGATCTGCACTCACAAAAAACTGGCAAAGATGCCAATGCAGAGTGGACAGAGCAGAGATCAGAGTGAAGTAGAGGTAGGATATTGGGTAAATGCCATTTATTTAGTTTTATTGGTGGTTTCTAAAGTCCCTTTCTGATTCCGGGTGACACAAACTACTGTCTCTTTGCATAGTTTAATCAAAAGGGGCTGGTATTTCAAAAAGATCCCACAGGATTAATCCTCCTGGATTGGATTAAATCCTGATTTGATTCTACAAATGGGTTTTTCAAAGCAAATCTGATCCTGAAGATTCAGATTTAGATTTGGGAATAAAATCCTGCCTTTAATCCAGATTAAAAGATGGTGTTGAGTATTTCAAAACTTTAGAGGAAAATCAGGATAACCCTGATCCCACCTCAGAGGTGGCTTTGAGGGAGATTAAAAGTATTTAAATCTTAATTTTTCACAACACTTTTATCATTCTGTTTATTACACACAGTGTGTGGGTGTGGGGGTGGGGGTACACACTCACCTAAAGGATTATTAGAAACACCTGTTCAATTTCTCATTAATGCAAAAATCTAATCAACCAATCACATGGCAGTTGCTTCAGTGCATTTAGGGGTGTGGTCCTGGTCAAGACAATTTCCTGAACTCTAAACTGAATTTGAAAGATAGGGGATTTAAGCATGTTTGAGTGTGGCATTGTTGTTGGTGCCAGACGGGCTGGTCTGAGTACTTCACAATCTGCTCAATTACTGGGATTTTCACACACACACACATTTTCTAGGGTTTACAAAGAATGGTGTGAAAAGGGAAAAACATCCAGTATGCGACAGTCCTGTGGACGAAAATGCCTTGTTGATGCTAGAGGTCAGAGGAGAATGGGCTGACTGATTCAAGCTGATAGAAGAGCAACTTTGACTGAAATAAGTACTCGTTACTACCGAGGTATGCAGCAAAGCATTTGTGAAGCCACAACACTCACAACCTTGAGGTGGATGGGCTACAACAGCAGAAGACTCCACCGGGTACCACTCATCTCCACTACAAATAGGAAAAAGAGGAGAAAAAGAGACGGGAGCAAATTTTTGAGATATTCCTTAAGTGAAAAAAGCCCAGTTTAGTGACCTCACTAATGTGCTGCTGCAGAGATAGTGTGGGGCCAAAAATGACATCGAGGTTCCTCACAGTGTTGCCGTGGTAGAAAACACAGTTGTTGATTAAGACAGTAAGACTGTTGAACTTGTGCTAATAACTGGCAGGACCAAGATGTGTGTGTGTGTGTGTGTGTGTGCGTGTGTGCGTGTGAGAATAACCAGGCGATTCCAATCTGCTTTCCGGTGGACATGCTTTGCCACGCATGGCCACATGGATGTCACGGCAGCTCAAAGGTGCACACCCGGCTTTGTGTGGCGCAGTTTTCGCTGTAGCTAAACACTGAGCCCGTTCGCGACAGAGTGATTGCATGTAGCCTGGCGGCTCACAAAACCACTCAGGCTAGATATTGTAGATATGCAAAATAAAAGTTATGTAAACATGTATACTTAAAAGTTACCCACCAAATATTTCTTCAAATATTTATGCCTCGGATGTGGTTTGGTTGTCAATGGAAAACGTTTGTCAGTTTCATACGCAAATCAATATATATCACTAAATAGTGCACTATACTGTATATAAATAGTAATTAATGTGTTGATTCGGACACAGACAAGGAGCTATAACAGCATCCCACAATTCATTGCGCAACCACCCAAACCTTTCCAACGTCCGACATAAGCCGATCTCCCTGTGATGAGTTTGTGGTGAGTTTGTGATGAGCTTGAAGTGACTGTGCATCAACCATTACAATTTTCTATAAATATCTGCATAAGCCACAGTTTATAAAGGACGCTGTAGAGCCATAGCGCCTTATACCTGATTTTTATTGTTCTTTTGTTGATGTTGGCTGCAGTAAAACACTGTTTTGCACACATTTTTTTTACATTTGTGAGCAGCGGTGTAGCTCCAAATTTTGGGCCCTGGGTACAAACCATCTTGGTGGGTCCCCATTGCCAAATACCATAATGATACCAATGGGTGGGGTATTGCATTTTTATTATAAAAACCCTTAAAATGTAAACAAAATAAGCCACACTCTGATTAATTTATTTTTGTTTTATTGTCAAAAGTACTACTACTTACTGAGATGAAAAAGGTCTAGCAGGTCCAAACCTGGACTAAATCAAATATACTGTAAAGCAGTTCTGAACAATGACCATACCAAATGAGAAAAAACTTTGGTCTGAACATTAATAAACACAAACTAAATTAAAGCAGCAAGCGGCGATAAAGGTCCTCGCCTCCTTGCAAATCGCAGGAACACATGCACTCGGAGGAGGGCATTTCGTGCTTTAAAGTGTGAACTTCACGGTAATGTCAAATAACCGGGCCTGTGCTACTGCTGGGACCTGCTACACCACCTTGTAATTTAGAGTTAAAGGTCTCCACATTCCCTGGTTTTGGGATCTGGGATCTGTTTGAACATTTGAAAATAATAGATTATGCTTGGGCTGAGGCTGAGGCGAGAAAAACAAAGTACTGGCTGGAGATTTGAGATGACTCAGAAAGCGCTGCACCCCCATGTTTAAAAAAGGAAAAAATTAAATATTACTTGTCTAAAAGAACAAGTTTACATGTTCCAAAAGATTCTGAGGAGTTTTCCAAGACTCTAGTCGTGACTTTAGAGGAGCCTCCACCAAAGGAAGGATCTTGGCAATTGGTAAATGCCATTTTTTTTCCCAAAGAAATGGCAGCCTCTTCACAGGCTCATTACGACCACAGCCACAAATGTATCAAAAAACAAACTGATGACTTTTTTGGCACTCATGTCTAGATGATACTCACCAAATTTGGGGCCTTTTAGAAGAAAACACAATGAGTTGAATCTTTTGAGGCAAGGGGTGCGATTTAGGTGGCCAAGCCTTTCACGCCACATGGCGGACTTCCTGTTGAGTTTAGGCTGTGGCTGTCATAGACTTTTCTGTTTGCCCTGAGGTGTCCTATGGATTAGTGTTGTCACGATACAGGAATTTCTAACTTCGATACGATACCTTCAAAAATATCGATATTCAATACCATTTTCAATACTGAAGGGAAAACAACTGTCACAATATTATTATTTTTTTATTTAAAGATAAATATAACATGTCTAGATAGAACATGACAATGAGGTATAATAAATTAAAATCAATTAAAATTAGCCAAGGTCCACTTAGTTAACTTTCCTCACTGAGAGGGCTCGAAAATTTAATAAGAGATTATGCGTTTGAATATAATTCTTTAAGTAAAGTCTCATTTATTCCACACCTACAGCCTCTTAAACAATCTGGAGATGAATGTTGGTAATCCACTGTTTTCTGTATTTGTTCCTTTGTTTCCCTGAGAAGGATGTTTTAGTGTTTAGCTTTCACCAACACAGCTCACAGACAAAAGGAAAAAAATACAAAATCAAAAGAAGCTAAAGCTCAGGACCTGGTGGTTTATTGACAACAGCCTGGAATCCTGCATAAAGTGCTTAGTACTCCTTTTATACTTGTGTGAGAACATTTTAAATACAAAATCATCAATTCAAGCCAAAACATATTTGTTAAACAAATATGACAAAGATGCCTGTCATAATTCATCTCTTTCTATTGTCATTCCTCTAAAAACAACAGGAACAAGGAAATTGCCCCGAAGCATTTCTTTAGCATTATCTGTTGCAAATAATTAACTGTTGTTTAATTTCCAGGTTCATATTTAAACATTTTCAAAATTTAGACTAGAAATATTTATTTCCTGTATTTTCCCTGTGTGGGGTAACATTTTATTTAAAATGCTTATGATTAGTTCTGAAACAGGATTTAAAATTCACACAGAAACTGACACAACTTAAGGAAGACTTAACCTTTCTCACTCATCTCTAAACCCTCCTTTAACACCTTTTCTGTTTTTAATCACTCAAAAGAACGTGTGTTGTGTTCAAATGAAGCGTGTGTTGGGTTCAAATGAAGCGTGTGTTGTGTTCAAATGAACGCGTGTTGGGTTCAAATGAACGCGTGTTGGGTTCAAATGAACGCGCGTGTTGGGTTCAAATGAGCAGCGTGTTGGGTTCAAATGAACGCAAATAGCTTGAGCTAATTACTCACGTTGTTTGTAAATGAGGTCAAATATGCGACAAACAAGTCAATACTTAACCTACGACAGAATAAAGAAGATGACAGACAAATGTACAACTCACCACATTATTAGACGTCCTCACTTTTCTTTTTAATCCCGACATGAAAACTGTCCAGTCCTGGTTCAGTTCTGGATTCATTCTCCGATTATCACAGCAGCCGTGACAAGAGGATAATGTGCTGTCTTTCAGCTTTGACTCTGACACGGAGCTGAGGAGCTCTATTTTCTGATTAAAATAAACGTTCCCTCTCCGTACATAACGCCTGTGAATCTTCATTATGTTTTGCCAAGGCTCAACTTTTAAATTTTAGTCGTTTCTAAGTTATCAGGCTACGCTAAACATGCTGAAATTTCCCGCGGCTCTCTCCGTAAACATAGCCTGAGGACCCGCGCGTGTAGACGTAGCTGTCCTAGAAGTGCCTGTTTAAAAATATGTTTTACACAATGCGCTTGTAATTATGAATAATGTCTTGCGGTCCAGATCGCGGACTGCCTTTTGAAAACCCCTGAGGTAGTGCACTTGTTCAAAGGCTTCTCAGATTGTCATACATTAAGAAACCAATAGTACAAGTAAAAAATAAAAATAAAAAAACTCTTGTATTTTCTAGTAAAATCCAAAGCTCAGCTGGTATCGAAACTTCGGAAAATGAGTATCGTATCGTTTGAGATATTTCAGTATCGATATTTATCGAAATTTCGATATTTTTGACAACACTACTATGGATGTACCAAGTTTCATTTTTCTACATTGGAAAAAATTACTTTCACTTTCCATAGACCGAATGTATTTTCATTTTCCAGGGGTCGCCTCTGAGTCATTTCTTTTTATTATTTTTTCAAATACTTAAAATACATAAATTTTTTGCCAGGCTTAAGTTTAGTGGCCAATAAAATGTACTTTTTGCGCACATTTACTGGTTCAAAATTGAGGATAATTTTGCAGAAACATTTAAATAAAAAGAATGTATAAATTGAGCAAAAACAACAAGAAAAGGCATTGCCTATTTACCACACAAGTGTTTAGCTCATTTTGCCTAAGTTTGGTGTTTGTGGAATGAAGCAGCTATTTTCTGGCAATTTTTAAAAGTGAGGTGTATTCTAAGGCGGTTCACATTTTCAATTCAAAATGGCCGCCTTCTCGTGTGTGATAGGGTGTTGTCCCCATAGGCTTTTATGTTCATGAGCCCATGCTGGATGTGTGTACCAAGTTTCATTTGCCTACGACAAACTAAAATTTGTCCTTCCCATTGACTTTTTCCACATATTTGGGGCGTTGCTATGGCAACACATTTATAGATAGGGGGTGGTTGTCATTGACTTTTATGTTCGTCATGACATAAGAGATGTGTGTACCAAATTTCATGTCTCTATGACAAACTAAATTCTTTGGTCCCATTATAAGTTTGTAGGGGGCTCTAGAGGGCCATTTCTAAAGCTAATCCTTTTATTTACATATCTTTGTGTTCAGGTCAAGAATGTGCACAAACGCCTTTTTGGGTCCAACTTGATCCGAGAAGGCGTTTGAGAGTTAAGGGATAATTTATTACCACAAAAATGGCCGCCTCGTTACAGGCTTCCCACACCTGATAAGATATCAAAAACAAAATGACAACTTTTGTTGGCACATGTGTCTAGATGATACTCACCAAATTTTGGGTCATTTGGACAAAAACACAATAAGTTGAATCTTTTGGAGTAAGGGGTGCAATTTAGGTGGTCGCGCATTTCACCCCACATGGCGGACTTCCTGTTGAGTTTAGGCTGTGGCTGTCATAGACTTTTCTGTTTGCCCTGAGGTGTCCTATGGATGTACCAAGTTTTGTATTTCTACATTGGAAAAATATTACTTTCACTTTCCATAGGCCCAATGTATTTTGACTTTTCTAGGGGTTGCGATTGAGTAATTTTTCATATTTTTTCCGGGACTTCAAATACATACATTTTATGCCGACCTTGAACTTTGGGCCCAATTAAAATGACTTTTTGTGCAAGTTCACTGGGTCAAATTGAGGATCATTTTGCAGAAAAAAATTATAATAACTTGAGCAAAAACAATAGGCCCTCCCGGTTATCACCGGCTCGGGCCTAATAATGTTAGTTTTACTAAATGCCCCTTGACGGTCTTTGCATGCGCAAATTTGCTGATCAGGTCTTTAAAGTACAGTTTTTTTCTACAGAGAGTATGGCAAAGCTGTTCAGTCTATCCTGGGACATTGTTGATCCTTAAATAAATGCAGACTATAGAATCACAAGATACACTAACCACCAAACTAGACATTCAGTCTTTAAATTATGGTTTTAAAATAAGTAATTTTCAATCATTAAGATGTGCATTAAACTGAGAACAATCCTATACTTAATGTAAGAGTGTGCGTGAGCTATTTTGCATACCAATGTGTAAAATGGGTGCTAACGTTCTGTTTTTTCGCGAATGTTAGATTTTTGACAATGGAGGGAAATATACAGTGTTTTCATGTAAACTAATGACTCTGGGGACAATTGCAGCAGAAGAGGAGACGTTGTGGCAGTGTGTTGAGCTCCCAGCTCTGCCTCCGTCTGTTACTTACCCAGAAATATTGTTAGCTCCCTATGTACTAGGGTGTGATCTATAAAGTATTGGTATATTATTCAAATAGTGTATGAACATAAATATATGCTATTCTACATGGAGTAGATATAATGTTAAATCAATGTCAATGCTCGATGATGCATTTGGAGCTCACCTTTGCCTTTCTCTCTTTAATCTTCTTTTCTTTCCGTTTTTGAGCCCCTAATTTTCTTTTCTAAAGGAAAGACATGACTCTTCCTGGTTTATATCACAGCTAACTCCAGCTCCTTTCTTATTAACAGATTCATCGCAGGTCCGCAG
The DNA here is from genome assembly GCA_024349245.1 of Neodontobutis hainanensis. Lineage (NCBI taxonomy): Eukaryota > Metazoa > Chordata > Actinopteri > Gobiiformes > Odontobutidae > Neodontobutis > Neodontobutis hainanensis. The sequence continues at coordinate 27,359 of JALDNG010001799.1, read as the reverse complement.
TGCCAACCTACAAGTTTAGTTTTGCACAGGGACTTTTTTTATTTGTACATAAATGCTATACAATGTTAGTGCATGTATATGTATAGAAAACTGACTTCTGAGCCCCCCCCAGATTATTATTTTTGAAAGAAAAACGGCAGTGAAATAGATTCTGGGTTCATTCATAGATGTTTGGGTCCTATCCGCTGCAGCTCCGCGGACCCAACTATGACAAGAAAACATTAGGTGTCCAGAGTTCATACAACGCACCCTCAGGCTTCAGCCACTTCCCTTTGTCTCATTGCAATGGTTTGTCCTGCAAATACTGGTTTCTTTGGGCGGCTTCTCAGAAACACCCCAATTTTTATCTAGAGAGCAAGAGAAATGGAGTTAACCAGAGCGGAAGCACACAAAGAGAAGGTGGAGCTACAGCTGCATGAGCCTATAAATACAACTTGAGAAGACAAGTGGAAGAAGGGGCTGTAATTTCACCAGAGAAGAAGTGGAGGCAGCGGGAAGCTGGAGGTCTGTTGATTTTAATATTGAGACGGAGACGTGCAAGGAATGAGGGCGGATGTTGAGAGGCGGAGGAGGAAACCCGGGAGCTGGAGGTGGGGGCAAAGGCAAGGGGCAAGCGGCTCCAAACTGCCCAGACAACAGCCCCGAGCACATGCATCCAAGTGCACGGCGGCTTGAGTGCTTCTCCCCCCTGCTCTGTCACTGCAAAGTGGCCTGCACCAACAGCACCATCTCCCTTATGTTCGGCTGCAAGGTAAGAGCGCAAGGGGACGGAGCAACTTGGCAGTTCTTTATAGTTATCTTCTGCTTGTTCTTTGCCTGTGAGCCACACTGTGTGTGGACGCTACATCTCATATTGTCTTAGAACTGCTGCAGAAGAGAGTCCACTGAAATCCACCAAAACTCATCAGTTCTTTTCAAAGAGGAACGTTCAGCTGTGTGGGCGCTCAATGAATCTGATTCAAACTTTAACACTTGGCTTACCAGACTCAAGGCAAAGCCTACTTTAGAACTGTTTTATTCCTTTAGTCCTGAGTTTCCAGAGTTTCACAGTAAACATATTTAAATATTTGACACTATTTGAGTTAAAATTTGTGTGTTAGTAGTGCCAAGGTGTTTTTATTTTAGCAATTGACTGTTTTTTTAAGCTGGTGCATTCATTTTAAATGAGAAATTGTTTTAAAAGGTTCTGCTTGGTTTGGTTTAAGAGCTTTAGTTGACCTTTTGCTCCTGCACTCTAGTTGGTCAGACACATCTTCTTGCGGTCTGATGGGCGGAGTTTTGATTGGTTTGTGTTTAGTCCAACAGATTGGTCCTAATGAAATTGTATTGATCTGCTGTGTTTGACTACAGACACTTAACAAACGCCGTCTTCATCCACCCTTTCGATGATGTCAGTGCAGTGTGAGGGAGCTGCTAGGCTCATGTCGGACACAGTACATGAAAATCCAGTACTGTATAGAGTTTGCTTTTGCTCTTGTAGAGAATGGATACTTGTTGAGGTAATGTTTGCCCTTCAGTAGGATTACAGTCCTGATGCCACTTTCTGCAAGAAAGTGCAAGTACTTACAACTGTGTACCCAAGTCCAGATGAGATCTGGAATTTTACAGAAGTTTATCAGCGACTTACTTTAGTGGAAAATCAGTTTTAAACCATGCTTTAAGGAACTGTGTTAAATATTATGATATCATATCTGTTTTTTTTGGGTTGCTACCATCTTGTGCATCTGTCAGAGTGAAGCTTTATTAGTTCACAACACAAGTCTGACTAAAAGGTTAATCTGCTCCACAAACGTATCAAATGTGATTCTCTGTATTGGACTAGATAAAACTATTGATGTAAATCCCACTTGAAAAGGAAATCGTCTTTGTTTTGGTTGTTTGTTAAATGCATAGTAGATTGGACTAGCTGCTGGAAAAGCTCTAATACACATTACAGTGTTGATGATGTATATATCTTGATTTATATTGTTATTACAGTGTTTTTCCTTCAACCCCCTGTTGGCTGTTCTCCATATCATCTTCATTCTGATTCATCCCTCCTCCTCATCGTCCTCTGAACATCCCGCTGGATCTGCTCTGTTCATGCTCCTATTTATAGCGGCTTCTTGCAGCTAACAGAACAAGGCAGCGTCGATGCAGAGCCTAACCCACTCCTCCTACTTCCCCACACCATCTCCACTGCACACTGTACACTCACTCCGATTCGCCATGAAGTTGCATTTCATGATGCTTGTACTTTGGTGTTTTTTTATTCGGGACGTTGGTACCTATGCAGTTCAGGTCCAGCATTTCTTCAACTGAAGCATAGTATCATTATTATAGTTACCTAATGAACACTTTTTTATACATTTATTTTTTGCTTTACCAAGCCAGAATTGCACCAAGTTCCTTCAGTTTATGTGGTACCCTTTCTACTAAAGTGTACCACCATGTGAACACCAAGGTGCCCCAGGAAATATCTCTTTTGAGTTAAACTTTAGTAGCCGTTTCTGAAGGACCACTGTACATGTGCAGCAGAAGGGGTGGAGTCCAATGCCTGTTTTGACCATACAGTGTGTATGCTGCTGGGGTGCAAAATGTGTACTGATGTGGTGTCATGGTACTCAGCCCCAACAACAAACAAAACATTTGTTCATCAGTTCATTCTGTTGTTGTGTCCTTGGGCAAGACACTTAACCCACCTTGCCTCCAGTGCCACAGCAGTAGTCTGGCCAGCTGCAACCAACTCTTTTTGAAATGACTTTGTTGTTCAAATAAACTTCATAGGTTTTTTATTGTTACAATTTGTTTTTGCAGATCTTATCACATTTAAGGCTCAATTGTGTAAATGAACAAATATTAAAGAAAATATGTTGTGGCGAGTCACATAAAACAGCGGCAGAGTGGTAAGCACTCCTGCCTCACAGCAAGAAGGTCCTGGGTTTGATTACCATCCAGGGCAGGGCCTTTCTGTGTGGGGTTTGCATGTTCTCCCTGTGTCTGCGTAGGGTACTCCGGTTTCTCTTACCACTAAAGACATTTACAATAGTACATGCACGCACAGCCAGGACTCCCCTGCAACAGAGATTTGAAATCTCAGTGGGACTATCCTGGATAAAGGTTAAATAAAAAAATATAGAATGATGAGTTGGATGCCACGTCTGTACAATTAAACTTTTTTGTGAGGTATAAGAGGGTATTTTACACTAATTATGCATGGAGGCTCCAATGAGATACTTGGATTACCACATGCAGGAAGACTGGAAAAGTGGAGATGGTAAAGTGCGAGAGCAAGTGGCTAAGCTAGCTGCTAAAGCCTAGCAGGTGCGACACAAACGGTATCATTTTTATTTCTTTTTTTTTTTTTTTCGTCTCGTGTAAAAAAAAAAAAAAATGCTAATCTGCAAGCAGAGCAGTGTGAGGATTTCCTGTGAAAGAACTTCTAAGAGTTTGTGAACTGTGTAAAATCACAGGGAGAGACCATGAAGATATACTGTATAGTGAAAAACTCGCCATGCTCTTATTAAGCACATTATTAATTTTTGTGAACGAGACAAACCATTACAAAGTGAAGGAGTAAATGCCCTGTAATGTTTTGCCACTTCCCCAAATAACCATAATGGAGACAAATGGCACTAAGCCAAAACCGCCAAAAGTAACTGTGTTGAACAAGCAGTGAGCTCAGATGAGCAAGAGCAATACTGGATTCGGGGAAGTAAGGTGTCACCGCCATCACCTTCCCGAAGAGTCACCTATTATCAGGAGGATACTCAGGAGCAGACAGTAAACACACTCTCAGACGGAGGGTCATTGACATACAGTTGACACCAGGGTATGTGAGCGGAGCGGAGCGACAACAATTTGCGCTCCACGCTCAAAGTATTTCATAATCACTCCGCTCAAGCTCCGCTCTGGGTGTGCAATTTTCCGCTCCTCGCTCCCTCCCCCGCTCCGTCCTTATACGTCTCGCTCCGTTTTCGCTCCAAGGTTTTTATTTTATTTTTATTTTTTTTAATAACACCAGTGTCTGATCAGAAGGTGCATGTAGTGTAAAACGAACACGCAGTACTAAGAGAAGAACATCCATACTTTATTGGAATTTTGAACACTGAACAGTCCCAAACCCCTCCGTCTCCTGACAGTGGTTTGGTCCTGGGACTCCTGGCTCGTGATTGCTAATTGAGCGATAGTGGAGCGTTTCGGAGCGGGCGAAAATCACAACGCTCCAACATTTAAAAAATCCGCTCCTCTAACCGGGCAAAATCACACAGCTCCGCTGTTGGGTTTTTATATCCAGCAGGACGCACAGAGTTTGGTAGGCGATTACGGTTGCCGCCTCCACATTTCCCATACCATAGAGGAATACCTCATGACATGAACAGAATGAACAGTAAAAAGATAAGTATTGGTAAGATAATAATAATAATAATGGAGATATACAATTCCCATAACAATTCCCACATGTGACCTGAAGTTTAAGAGTAAGGTAATTCCAGAGAACTTTCACTTAAGATGGTATAAAGTAAATGTTTTTAAGTTACATGTAATAAGTAACAAGTACAATTCTTGGTACATATGTTTTGTTGTAACTATTCTCCCAATGTTAAATAAATAAATAAATAAATAAATAAAGGCCTGGCCTCTCTGGCCAAAATTTGGACATTGCTGTCCTCAAAGTGCCACAATCCTCCCTGCATTCCTCAAAGGAATGAAAAGCTTTAAGGAGAGCAATGTCCAAATTTCGCCAGAGAGGCCAGATGGTTTGAGAGAGGAGTGAAGGAAGCCATTTTGAGAAGGTGGCCTAAGATTCATGTTGCCTAGTATCCTAGTATTTATAACAGTGTTTTGAAACCTAAAACAAAAGAGTTGCACACTAGAACAACAACCGCAGCACCTGAATGGAGCAGTGTCACTAACGACTCTCCTGAGTCTTAACGATGCTTACATCAAGAGTCACACTTCCCTTTCATGGCCAACAACTATGAGACCAGAACAGTCTGGTCCATCAGGTTTGGTTTCAGGGGAAACTCCTCCCTCTAGAGATAAAAGCTCAGCTCTCTTACCAGTTGAACTCAGAATTGATATTGGAATTAGACACGAAACGTCTTCACCTTGATAACTGAGTCCAGATGCTTTTACGTTATCCGTTTTTTAAGATGACCTGAATGACTGAGAACCTTCACAGAAATGTTGTGTACAACATTTTTAAAGCAGGGGAGTATTGTGGCACTTGGATAAGCTTGAAATAGTTGTATATCATTATTTGGTGCTTTTGTACGTATAGGTGGCAGTAGAGATCCAAAAGAAAAAAAAATAGATTGTATGGAGTCAGACATGGGAACCATCTGGTGGTATGCTCTTTGTGGTTGGGCCTTTTGTGAGGTATGAAGAGCTCGTTTGACACTAAACATTGAGGTGGAGTGGTGTAAGAGAAATCAAACAGCTGTGTATCTCTGGCAAAGCCCAGCGTCGGATCAGATACTAAAACTTAAGTGTATTTGCTGTGCACTGCGTGGCCCTATCCGCCGCTTTACAGGCACGTGCAAGTGGAAATTTGGGGTAATGGTTAGTTTCATCACTCACATTTCATAGTTAAGACTTCACTTTAGCTTTAGAGGTTTGTTTTTAGGTTATTACTTTAGTTAGGTAATAATATTGATTTTTGTTTTGAAATGCTCCTCCCTTGTGTTGCCTTTTGTCTATTTAAAACCTTCGTTGTTATTTGGGGGGTTAGGACAGTTTTCCTGTTTAGTTATGGATGAGTTGACTATGGTGTCATTTAGCTGACTTTATTATGAGAGCGCACTCACAATATAAACAAGCACATGGGAAGTACTAGAGTGCAAAAACAGAAACTGAGAGCTCAGAAATAATCTTGTAGCAAGAAAAGCTGTTATCACAAGTGTTTAAATTGTAATTGAGCACATACTTGGAAGTAACATCACTATTTACCTTTGCTTGCACTCGATGTAAACTTTGCTGTCCACTCGCTTCTGTAAGCTCTCTATACATTTTTCTCACCCTTAATGTATTTTTTTTTACTGGACATTGATTGTAGGAGCCATATTGATATGTTTGTCTACGGATTGCTTTTGTCTGGTTGCCGGGGTGATGTGTGGGTCACGTGGGTGTAGGCGGTGACAGCGCTTGGTTTTAAAGGTGGCACTCACTCACTGTCACGCAGGTATAGGAGGAGAGAGGGAAGCCGTAGTATTTGTTGACCGCAAGCGTTTGCTAAAACATTCTGGCTGAAGTATTTTACAACTGTGTACATGTGCCAACTGATAAGTCAATTAAATAAAGCATACAAGTATTCAATCTGGGACTCGGTGTCAAGGTGTTTAAGTCGCAGCGCGTCAGGCAAACTACAGGACCCGTACTCGGCCTCTCCAAGCGACACGAAGGAAATTAAGGAGTCGCTGCTACATTAGTCAACAAATACGGCATTTGATGAAAGCTATCGCATCGCAACATCAAAGCACGGAGGAAAAAGGAAGACGCCAAGGACCGTATCGGCGTCTTAGGAAGGTCAGCAACGTGCCATATTCAGCAGCGCCATTTCAAGGAGCTCAGGTAAGCTTACCTGTTGCTGTGTGTATGCGGATAGTGAATCCGGATGGCATTTATGCTGAAGTATCTTGCTGAAATATCTCAGTTTGGAACGGTTCGACGGATAAGGAATGTCCGTGTTAATAGTGTGCTTTGATTGGCTTCTGCATTGTGTGGATTAAAAAATGCGATGTTCTGATTTCAGTTTCAATGAAAACCTATGCTTTGTTGAAACAAATTATTTTGCTGTTGCTTGTTTCGATTTATAATGCAATTTGGATGGAATAAATGTAATGGTTTACTGAGGAAACAGTGTAAAAAAAAAAAAAAAAATGAGTCAAACAGGTAGTTCTGCCTCATGCTCTAAAATGGAGTCTGGGAAAAGACGGGAACGAAAACTTATACTTATTTTGGTATACAAAATTGAAAAACTGCAATATGAACGCAAAGGTGTGGTCAATACAATAAAAGGTTTGATACCAGAAATGAATAAACTGATAAAACAAAAGGAAAATGTGTCTCAAGTAAAGGAATTTCTGGGACGCTTAAACAAACTGTATGACTCTGCTAACATTGCTCACAATGAAGTTCTACTACTACTGCCGGAGGAGGAAATTGTAAAACAAAATGAATGGTTTTCAAGTGTAATGAAATATACAGAAAGATTTCAAAAGGACACTGAAGAATGGATTAATGAAACTGAACAATATCACAAGAACTCACAGGATCAACCTTTAACAGAAATGAATGAAGGTGCATGCTTTGTAGGACTAAATGATACAAATAAACCTTTGACAAACAACAGTGAAATTGAGGATGATATCAGACCAAGTGACAGTGTCTCGAATGTTGGAACTCATAAAACAGCTTGGTCACAGCGCTCTACTACATCTTCTGCACGTTTAATAGCTGAAGCTGAGTTGGCTGCATTAACAATGAGACAAAAACTACAACACGAAAGACATACACTGGAAGACGAGGAGGAACGTCTGCGCAAAAGGAAAGAGAAGTTGAAATTGGACTCTGAAATAGCTGAAAAAATGGAAAAACTGAGAATTCTCAAAACAAGAAGTACAACAAGTGGAAAAGGTACATCAAAGATTTCAAATGGCATGAATTCATATTTGGAAAAGGGACTTTTTTAACCGTTAATTAATATCAATGCACAGGAATTCATTCCAATAGTTCCTGTAAAACAAAATGTGATGAATAAAATTGAAAATCACTTGCATAAATCAACAACTGTGATTGAAAACATACAGCCCTTAAGAAATGAAACAACACAATCAACATATCATAGGGACCACAATACACAAGAGTATGGACCATACTCTTTTAATACAAATGCTGCAGTGGATGTGGATACAACCAATGATGTTCTTGGCATTATAAACAGAATGAAATAACAACTTTATTAATACAGCAACAATGTCTTGCAGCTTTACCAAAGAGAGAGATCCCAATTTTCGATGGTGATCCATTAAAATACCATACTTTCATTAAAGCATTTGAGAATGGAGTGGAGAGAAACACAAACAACAATTCAGATCGTTCATACTTCTTGGAACAATATACAAAAGGTCATGCCAGAGAGCTGGTAAGGAGTTGTCAACACATTAACTCAGACCAAGGATATTTGAAAGCAAGAACTTTATTAAAGGAACACTTTGGAAATGAACAAAAGGTTGCTTTTGGGTACATGGATAAAGCTCTATCCTGGCCTGCCATTCGAAACGATGATGTGAAAGCACTGCATGACTATAGCCTTTTCTTAGAGGCTGTTGTAACGCCATGGAAGAGGTGCAGTATCTCCATGATCTGGACATGCCCAACAACATGATAAATATTATAAGGAAACTGCCCTATAAGTTCAGAGACCGATGGAGGAGCCTAGCTTGTGAGTTACAGGAACGACAACAACGGAGAGCCAAATTCAGTGACATCACAGATTTCATTGAAAGACAAGTGAAAATATTAACGGATCCTGTTTTTGGCAATATACAAGACTCTCATACAACAACAAAACCAAAGTCACAGCCTCGAACTAAAGGAACCAGCTTTGCCACCACTGTTTGCCCTGCAGAGAGTAGACCTCATTGTGAATCGAGAGAAAAGGAAATTAAGCTAATTCAAAGGAAAACATGTATTTGCTGTGGAGGAGGACATGCACTATCAATGTGTGTAATGTTGGGAAAAATGGTACATGAGAAGAAGATAGGCTTCTTAAAGGAAAAAGGTGTCTGCTTTGGCTGTTTGTGTACAGGACACATCAGTAAAAACTGTCGCCAAAGGATTTCCTGCTCAAAGTGTAGCCTGAAACATCCCACTGTACTCCACAAGGAACGTGTTAATAACTCAGAACAGACTGAAAGGACCACAGAGATCATGGTGGACAAGAGGATGGTATCGAGTGGTCTTACAGGGGCTGGAGACCAAGACTGTAAACTGCCCATTGTGCCAGTACAGGTGAAGGCTAAAAGAGGAAGCAAAATCATAAGGAGCACAGCAGTCTTTTGTACAGAGAGCCTTATGAACAAGCTTCACCTCACAGGAAGGAAAGGACACATTCTTCTAAGGACCATGGGTCAAGAGAAGGTTGTGAGCAGCAACATGGTGTCAGAACTAGAGGTTGCGGCGCTGGATGGGGACGAATTTCTTGAGCTGCCAACGGCATATACACAAAAGTCCATGCCGGTAAATAAAGGAAATATTCCAACCAAAGGAGATATTAAAAAATGGCCTCATTTTAAACATATTCACTTGCCTCACATTGATGCAGACATCGAACTTCTGATAGGGACCAATGTTCCAAGAGCCCTGGAACCATTGGAGGTGGTATGTGGTGTAAATGATGGACCATTTGCCATAAGGACCATGCTGGGTTGGACAGTAAATGGGCCACTGACAGGAAGCAGTGGAGAGACAGTTACTTGGGATCAGCCACAAATAACTGTCAACAGAGTGTCAGTTGTGAACCTGGAGGAGCTTTGGCAACAACAATACAAACATGACTTTCCTGAAAACAGCGTGGATGAACAACCTGCAATGTCAAGAGAAGATCAGAGGTTCTTGGAATTGGTCACCAACTCAGTAAAAAATGTGGATGGACACTACCAGATTAGTCTACCTTTAAAGCAAGCTAACACCTGCATGCCAAATAACAAAAAATTAATTGAGCAGCGTTTACAACATCTGAAAAGGAGGCTGCAGAAGGACTCGGAGTTCTACACAGAGTATAACACCTTTATGAACGAACTTCTGGTAAAAGGCTACGCTGAGAAGGTATGTGAGGAGGAGCTGGACAATGATGATGGTAAAATATGGTATATCCTCACCACGGAGTTTACCATCCCACCAAAAGAAAAATCAGAGTTGTGTTTGACTGCGGCGCGATGTATCAAAGGACATCGCTGAATGCTCAACTCCTACAGGGCCCTGATCTCACCAGCTCGCTTATAGGAGTAATTACTCGATTCAGAAAGGAACCAGTGGTGATTATGGCAGACATTGAGTCAATGTTTTACCAGGTACAGGTCTCTCCTGCAGACAAGGACCTGCTCAGATTCCTCTGGTGGCCAAAAGGAAACCTGGAGACACAGCCTGCTGAATACCGGATGAGAGTGCATCTGTTTGGGGCCACGTCTTCTCCCAGCTGTGCTAATTTTGCCCTCAGAAGGTGTGCAGTGGACTATGGTTATCAGTACAGGAAGCAAACAATCGAAAAGCTACTACACTGTTTTTATGTTGATGACTGCCTTGTGTCGGTGGCCACAGAGGAAGAAGCAGTGTTACTTTACCAAGAACTGGTCTCTTTGTGCTCAAAGGGAGGATTTTCACTTACAAAGTGGATGAGCAACAGACCTGGAGTGTTGGAAGCCATCCCGGAAAGTCACAGAGCGAAAGGCATGGAAGAGTTAAACATGGAGCTGGATTCTCTACCTGTGGAAAGAGTGCTGGGTGTGGAGTGGTGTATTAAATCAGACGCCTTTAAGTTTAAAATTATGTTGAAAGAAAGACCGCTCACCAGAAGAGGAATCCTCTCGACCATTGCCTCTATCTACGATCCGCTAGGAATGTTGAGCCCTGTGATTTTAACATCAAAGAAACTCCTCAGAGACCTGTGCAGAAGAGGAATCGGGTGGGATGAGACAGTACCCGAGTCAGTTGCCAAAGACTGGGTAAAATGGCTGCAACAGCTACATTTACTGGACAAATTTGAGGTCAGTAGATGTTTGAAACCCCCAGAGTTTGGAGAAGTCTGTACAGTACAGCTACACCACTTCTGTGATGCCAGTGAGACTGGCTATGGAACAGTGACTTACTTACTGTCAAGAACTAAAGACTCTAAAGTGCACAGTGCATTTGTCATGGGAAAAGCTCGAGTCACTCCACTGAAACCTGTGACCATCCCCAGAATGGAGCTCATCGCTGCAACCATGGCTAGTCGAATGGATGTACTTTGGAGAAAGGAGTTACAGCTGGACCTTCTGGATTCAGTGTTTTGGACGGACAGTTCATCGGTCCTTAAATACATAAGGAATGAGACAACAAGGTTCAAAGTATTTGTGGCAAACCGTGTCTCAATAATTCTTAAGGCTTCCTGTTCTGCTCAGTGGAGGTACGTGGACACTGCCAGCAATCCAGCAGACATAGCCTCCAGAGGTGTGAAGGTGGAGGTGTTGATTAAGGACCCCACTTGGTTGTCTGGGCCTCAGTTTCTTTTATATCCGGAGAATCAGTGGCCAGTCAGTCCAGAAGATATTGACCGACTTTTGCCTGATGACATTGAGGTCAAGAGTATTATTGTGATGAGTACTGTGCAGACAAGTGAAGACCCAGTCTCTCACTTAATCCAGTATTTTTCCTCTTGGACTAGCCTAAGGAAATCAGTGGCGTGGATCTTGAGGATTAAAGATTGGCTCCTGTCCTGCGTGAAGAAGAAGAGACAGTTATTGTCCTCTCCACAATTTGACATCGGCGGTGAGAAACGGATATCCTCAATGGAAAAGGAGAGAAAAAGGGTTAAGAGGACAACTAAGGTCATGGGTCTCACTGTAGAAATGTTGGACAAGGCTGAATTGGCCATTGTGAGGTTCTGCCAGCAAAGGAGATTTCCTGAGGAGTTGGCCTGTTTGGAGAAAGGACATGCTGTTAAAATTTCCAGTCCCCGTAAACTTTGTCCACAGCTGCAGGATGGAGTCCTGAGAGTGGGTGGCCGGCTCAGTAGATTGTCTATGCCAGTTGAAGTAAAACATCCTATAATATTGGCGAAAGATCTCCATATTTCAGAGCTTCTGCTGAAACACATACATCATGAAATGGGACATGGTGGTCGAAACCACATGTTATCAAAGCTGAGGGAGAGGTATTGGATAACTGGTGCGAGTACCGCCATAAGGAAGGTACTGTCCCGATGTGTCATCTGTCGGCGTTTGAATGCTCTGCCAATTCACCAGCAGATGGCTGACTTACCCCATGAGAGAATTGTTCCAGATGAACCACCTTTCACTCGCGTGGGAGTGGATTACTTTGGGCCTTTCGAAGTGAGGAGCAGAAGGAGTGTGGTGAAGAGGTACGGAGTCATTTTTACCTGTCTTGCCATCAGGGCTGTTCACATTGAAGTTGCTCCATCGCTCGACACTGATTCCTTCATTAACGCACTTAGGCGCTTCATTGCCAGAAGAGGTCAGGTCCGGGAGCTACGTTCGGACAATGGAACCAACTTTATAGGAGCTGAGCGTGAGCTGAGGACTGCCATCAAACAGTGGAATGAGGCACAGATCAACAATGTCATGCTGCAGAAGGGGATAAAATGGAGCTTCAATCCACCGGCAGGTTCACATCATGGAGGATCATGGGAAAGGCTTATAAGATCGGTGCGCAAAGTGCTCAACTCTACCTTAAGGGTACAGAATCTAGATGAAGAGGGCCTGCACACAGTGCTGTGTGAGGCTGAAGCCATCATAAACAGCCGTCCAATTACCAAAGCCTCCATGGATGTTTTTGACCTAGAAGCGCTGACACCAAACCATCTTTTACTGTTAAAGACCTCACCATCTTTACCATCAGGTTTGTTCCAGCCTACGGATGTATATGCACACAGGAGATGGAAACAGGTACAATATATGTCTGTTTTGTTCTGGAAGAGATGGGTTAAAGAATACTTACCTCAGCTGCAGGAGCGCCAGAAATGGACGGGGTCAAAGAGGAACCTGGTAGTGGGAGATCTTGTTCTCATCGTGGACAACGCATCACCTAGGAACTCGTGGTTAATGGGACGTGTGTTGCAGACTTTCCCAGACCGAAGAGGATTGGTGCGTCAGGTGCGGATTAAAACGCAGACCAGCTGCTTGGACCGGCCTATTACAAAGGTCTGTCTGCTGCAGGAGGCTGAGGCTGGGTAAGGAGTTACCGGCCTCAGTAGTGACTTGTGTTTTTTTTCTTTTGGAACAGTACTTGACTTTGTTTTTCCGGATTATTATTTTTTGTTCTTGACTCTTTTGACTTGGCTCAGCTATGGACCTTTTTGAGCCATATTGACTCTGGAAGAAAGAAGTTTCTCTTGATTATTGGACATTTTATATGCGAAGATGTATTATTTCTGACATTTTTCATGTTTGTCTCCTACTTGCTTAAGAATGTGGATAATTATTGCGTAATAATTAAGGGGCTGGTGTGTAGGAGCCATATTGATATGTTTGTCTACGGATTGCTTTTGTCTGGTTGCCGGGATGTGTGGGTCACGTGGGTGTAGGCGGTGACAGCGCTTGGTTTTAAAGGTGGCACTCACTCACTGTCACGCAGGTATAGGAGGAGAGAGGGAAGCCGTAGTATTTGTTGACATAGCGTTTGCTAAAACATTCTGGCTGAAGTATTTTACAACTGTGTACATGTGCCAACTGATAAGTCAATTAAATAAAGCATACAAGTATTCAATCTGGGACTCGGTGTCAAGGTGTTTAAGTCGCAGCGCGTCAGGCAAACTACAGGACCCGTACTCGGCCTCTCCAAGCGACACGAAGGAAATTAAGGAGTCGCTGCTACATTGATGTAAGGCTTGGCTAGATGATTGCCGATACATTTATTCATTTACATTTATTCATTTAGGTGATGCTTTTATCCAAAGCGACTTACATTGTTCTACAGTAATTACCAGTGTTACAGCCACTGGAGGCAAGGTGTGTTAAGTGTCTTGTTCAAAGACAACGACACTCTGAACTGTGGGGAGAGTGAGAATCAAACCCACCTACCTTTCGGTTGCAAGACGACCAATCTACCCACCGAGCTATGCCTCCGCATAGTGCCTACTACTCACCTATTCCACTGGGCGTTTCCAAGATAATGAGCAATTGGTCACATCATAGATATCTTTGAGGACATAAGGAACTTATTTGTGTAAATTAACAGCCATGTGATTATAGTCTTATATTATATAGGGAGTTAAAGTATTGATGTAGAAGTTGAATTTTTATGTCGATATTCTTCTTCTGACTGATTTCTGTTGTATTGGCTAGTTTAAATGATTCTTAATAACTATTGCTGTTGTTTAAAATAATTAAGCCTAATTATGTGAGATACAAACTAAACATCAAAACAGTATTTCTATAACACAGTTTATGATATAAATAGCACGCAGCACTTTAAAAAAATGCGAATTTGCACATGAAGAATGACATTGCACACGATTGGTAATTTATTGATTGTTTTATAGTGTCACCTGCGGATCTCCGCGTTGGATGATGGTTGCCGGCCTGGGAGGAGAACAAAAAATTAGAATTGTTTGAGAAATGTGCAAAAGATATGTGTAATCGGGTGTTTGGTGCCGTGTGTTAGTGTTATTCACCGCTCTGTTCCTTGTGTCCAGGTGTCTGTCTAAAAGAGTCCCCAGGGGAACAACCAACACTAAAAGTTTCCGTCCCAGACCAAGGCAGGGGAATGGAGAGGGAGGAGACTTAACAGTGTTTTATGGTTTAAGGATTTTAAAGAAGTCTAGGTGTTTGGTTTTAAGGTTTGTGAATTGTGTTGGGTTTTAAATATGGTTTATTGTTTGGTTTATTGTTTTGGAGGGTATTAACATGGTTTTAGAAAAGCTTATGTTAAATAATTTACCTGTAGGATTTGGTTAGGTTTTACCCAGGTAGTTGGAATGTATTTAAGGCGCCTCAAATCATTATTAGTCGTCTCTGCTGCTGGAGAGGACTGAGCTTCTCCTGCCTCCATTGCACCTAGCACTTTTGATATTTATTGAAAAATAAATAAAAAGAAACCGTGGAATATGCCAACTCCTTGAGTCTATCAGTCTATAATTGCTCGTGGTATCTCACTGACCTCCAGCCGCTAACAACGTCCCACCTAACAGAGGTCCTAGACAAATTTCCCTCTGTGATAATAAAGTTTATCTTACCAGTGTTGAAGTCTAGTCACCAATCTTCGAGTCAAAGTCACTTTCAACTTCTCAGTTCCCAAGTATTAGTGTCTGATAATCAACAAGTCAGAGTCATATAAAAGCAAGTCCGAGTCGAGTCATTGAGGTTGAGTCACAAGTCATGAAAATGAGCCTGGTGACTCTACTTGAGTCCAAGTCCAGGACTCAAGGACTCCATCTCTGTGTTATACTCCCCCATGACCTCCTCTCAGTCTGACTTATCCCCTCATCAATGAAGGACTGTTGCATTGGCCCTTACACAGGATCCTGGAGCAGGTGCAGTGGCGTGTCCTAGATTTATTTTTTTTCATGGGGGGCGCATCAGGTAGGGGACTGTAGAAGGGTGGCACACACAAATTACAAGTTTTTTAGTACCCTACAGTCTGCTATAGGCTACTAGTCTATTCCTCCCTATCGCGCCAGGTATTTTGGACCCCATGAAAGGCTCTCGCATTGGTCCCCGCCACCACAGGCTCCACTACCTACTGTAAACACTTTGTGAAGTAGGTCTATATGATGTCACTACATTTGACCTCATCAGTTACATTTCAAAACATGAAGAAAATAAAATTTTCTGTTTAACAGAAAACACAGGCACAGATATAGAAATAAATTGTATAAAAATGTGAATTAACACCAGGTTAATTGATCTGTATTCACAATAATGGATATAGATGTTAATCACATTCTAAAACTTATTAAGCTTAACCTGACACTATATATCTATAATATATGAATATTAACTAGGAACTATTGGTGTTTAAGCCTGCTTAAATACTGCTTTATACAAATAGGATTTTTTTTTTATTATTAATTTAAGTTGTCTAATAGATTTCTAATTATATCTGCATTTTAGACTATGGAAATTACTGCAGCCTGTCCTGTGATACCTTCTTCCTCTCCTCTTTGCTCTAATCTGACAGGATTTATAACAGGATGGATAATACTATTGGCTCTAAACAGTAGCAAAGTTTGTGTTCTCGCTGTAAATGTCTCTGAATCCAATTCTGACCTGGTGTTATTCTGACTGTAGTCTGTCTCCAGCCTCACGTAACTAACATCTGTGTCAGCTATTCTCTGTGAATATTTTACAGGGTGTTGTGAATCTCGCGCTGTTGCTGCCATTTTCCTCGTCACACTTAAACACAAAGCTAATCACATTCAAGCATTAATAGAGACATCCCATCAGAAAGCAAGTGAGACTAATGAAAAGAGCTCTGTGTTCACATCAGATCACCTGTGAGAAAGGAATGAAATAGAAACTGCAGAGTTTTTTTTTTTTTTTAATAGCTTTGATTGGGGTGGCCAATCAGGGGTAGCCAGTCCCACCCCCAGGTGGTCACATCCCTGTGCAGGGGACTAGATACAGGACACCATTTTTCTCTCAGGGATGAAACAGAAAGTCCTTTTCATTATTATGAAATAATGATAAAATTAGATTTATATTTGGAAGTTGTGGTTGCCATTTATTACTGTTTAAAAAATACAGGAAACATGTTCACATTTTACAGTAAAATAATATCAGTATTAATTATTTTACAGTTGTATCTTTGCATTTTTATTTTTATTATTTAAACAAACTATATATTTAACTGGGAAATAAATTATTTTTTACAGTAAAAAATTGGCAACTGTGGTTGCCATTCTCTTTCACGTTTCACATTTAAAGCTGGTATTTTAAACAATATTTTACTGTAAAATCTAAAGTATAAACCTTAGAAAATTACACTTTAAAACTATAGCTCTGCTTTTAATACGATCCAGCCGACGAAGCTGATTGGCATGCTGATAGAACTGGGAGTACCAACCACCACTTGTAACTGGACTCCTCACAGACAGACCACAGGTGGTGAGGATGAGAAAGAAGGTCTCAGCAGAGCTCACAGTGAGTACAGGTGCCCCACAGTGATGCTGTCTCAGCCCTATACTTTTTTCTTTATACACACACGATTGCGCAACCAACTTGGACAGTAATAATGTTGTCATTAAATATGCAGATGACACTACTATCCTTGGCCTCATTAAAGGTGGCAACAAATCATCATATAGGAACACGGTTCACAGGGTTACTGTCTATGGGGAGGACAATGATCTTGTTCTCAACATAGACAAAACAAAGGAACTATTTCTGGACTTTAAGAAGAGAGCATCTAACCATCAAAGGGATCGAGGTGGAATGAACTGACTTGGGAGTTCTTGGGACGTCACATCTCCGAGAATCTTAGCTGGGCTAAAAACACTGCTGCAACTTTGAAAAGAGCCCAGCAGAGGCTGCACTTCATTAGGGTATTGAACCCATGTATATAAATGCCTTGTTGAAAGTATCCTCACCAGTGGTATCACAGTGTGGTATGGTAACACCACACTGGCTGAGAGGAAATCCCTGCAACGGGTCATTAAGACTGCTGAGAGGGTTATTGGCTCAAACCTTCCCTCCATGGACACTCTATACACCCAGCGCTGCAAAAGAAAAGCACAGAGCATCCTTAAGGACAAATACCACCCTGCTTATGCTTTGTTTAAATAGGTGGAGACAGGGTATAATCTGAGACATTGTAGGCCTGTGAGTATTAGCACCCACAAGGCCCGTTTGTTTAAAAGTTTTTTCCCAGCCACTGTCAGGTTAGTGGCACAAGATATTAAGGAGGAAAATTGTATCCCACTCCGTGTTCTTAACTATTGTAATGATTAGTGTAATAGCAATTTATTTTATTTAGAGTTTTCTTATCCACAATATTATTAGTTATTATAATGTGTATTTATTTAAATTAGAAAGGTTATTTATTTTTACATAGGTCCTGTACCTTGTATTCCTTTTAAAACTGTCAGGTCGCTCTATGCTCTCATTATGCGTGTGTGTAGGTATGTGTATGTGTACATATGTATTTATATATGTGTGTACGATAATGCATATATGTGGGTTGTGGGTGGGTGTATGCATGTAGATATATTTTATATTTAGAACCTGACTTTGAGAAACGCGTATCAATTCCAATGTACCTGTACTGAAACGTACCTGTGCAAATGGCAAAAAACTGTCTCTCGGACAAATAAGAAAAAACCTATCAGAAATGTATTTTTCCAGAGAAGTCACTACATTATTTTTGGTTGTTTGCAGAAATATCGTCAGCAAAATGAGGACTCATCGCCTCAAGACCAGAGCTCTCCACAGCTCACGGAGGAGAGCCCGGAGCTCATACAAGTTGCTGAAAAAAGCCTGTCGCAGATTGAGAATGTGCACGGATATGTCACACACACGCACGTCTCACCCATGAAGGTACTACACCAAGCAGCTCTTTCTGCCATTACTTCTTATAGATTTATTATTTATTTTTAATCAATTTTAGCAGCACATTTTTAACCTAGGCTGGCCTAATATAGTTATTAGGCCAAAATGAGAGAGTCTCTGCTGGGCACATTTAATTGCTTATAGAAGCTACTGGTCGTCTGTCCTCTGTGGGGGCCTCTTCCCCTGCCTCTGTAAAGCCATTTTCGTATTTTTAGTCTGTGAGCTCATGAGTTGAACTCTGTGTTTCTGGAGCTGAAATCTTGTACTTTAAACTGTTTGGTTAAGGTCCTCACATGTTTCAATAACTGTCATTTCAATATTAACGTAAGCAGTCCCACTGCTCCCACCACACTCCCACATTGTGCACTGTGCGTAAGGCACCAAGTGCTCTGAAGGGGTACTGCATTGATCCTGCTGTGATTGAAAGACATTAAGTAATTTTGTGCAGCTGTAACTGTTTCATTTAAATGCACAACACAGCCTTCTTGTGCTGATAAGATTTTAATCTTTCTAGTCTTGTTCGGTTCAAACATTTAGGTGCGTTGAATTACGTCAAGGTGGTAAGCGGACGCGCATCTAGTAAAGTAAATAAAACCGCAACTATGATGAAGAAGAGAAAACAAACAGTGTTTTTCTTTTACCATCCCTCCATTAAGTCAGCTTAATAACATAAGAATGAGGTATTATTCTCCTCTGCAACTGAGTTAATGATGAAAGTAAGAGGATCATTCAGAAATGTGAGGAGAGTCAAAGAGCAGCAAGGAGTCACACAGGCCAAGCTGTGTGCTGGCGCAACACCAGAATCACATGACAATGTAGGCCTCAAACAAATAGTCTACTACCATTAATTATTATAGCAAACATATTTTTAAATGCATATATATTTTTGGAAGTTGCATTAGTTTAACCATACTTACAGTGGCATGAAAAGTTTCTGAACCCTTTGGAATTTTTCACATTTCTACCTAAAATCACCATCAAATGTGATGTCATTTTGACAAATATCAGATCACATTTGATGGTAATTTTAGGCAGAAATGTGAGAAATTCCAAAGGTTTCAGAAACTTTTTCATGCCACTGTACTATTAAAAGTAATAATAATAATAATTATAATAATATTTAATATGATTTTATATAATATTATAAATATATTATAATATTTAAATGAATTTAATTTATTCACTCCACAGTCACACACTGGTGGTGGCAAGCTACATCTGTAGCCACAGCTGGCCTGGGGCAGACTGACAGAGACGTGGCAACTTTAGTTAAAACCTGTAACTAAAGCTTCAGTACCTGTTTTTCTGTTGTCATTCCTGTCTCAGATGCCACTCTCCCACAAAAGCAGTCTAGGGACCCATACATTATATCAAACTGAAGTTTAGTGCTTAGCATTAGCTTAGCATGCGACTAGCTCGCTTAGGACAACAATAATCTCCGCCTCGTTAAACATTACGTGATTTAATTAAAGGTATTTGTCTACGTTTTACCTTTTTCTGTTAATATTTTTCTTTATTGAGGTGTTTCTCTGTGATAAAATATATTTTTTCAGTGCTGAAAATACACTTTATCGGCAGCCCCATGGGCCGAGGTGTCGGTTCCAGACGCCTTAGATTAGGTGACCAGGCAGACAGACTGGGTGGGTTGGGTGGGAAGGGGTCGATTGTACAAAGGTTCTGGCTCTATCGATATATCGATTGGTTCTATCAATTGCATAGCACTGGGATTCTGTTAGTGAGATTGGGAGTGGTTCTCGCACCTGTGCCCAAATCTTAAACTGTTTAAAAAAAATTGATTAGGGGTGTCTTTACCAATCAACAGTGGGACATTGTCAAGGTACACTGGATGTATCAGTGTCATTGGTCCAATGGCCATTTGCACTAAGGCAACTTCGTTGAGGATCGTCCGATCATCAGAGTAAGGTCTTATTTCTAGTACGCACGGGTGGGACTTTAAGTCCCTGTGGGATCTTCTCGCTATAGCCTGAAGTGACCTGAACAGGTTGCCTGGAATTAGGCTGATGTCAGCGGCTGTGTCAAGAAGTGCTTTGTGCGTCAAGTGGTCTTCAAACAAGACAAGTTAAAGCTTTCGGGCTACTCCCTTTCATTTAGTTGGCCCAGAAATTGATGAAAGTGCGTTTCACATGCAATGGTCCAGGGTGTGGTCATGACACAGCCTGGAGTTTGGTTTCACTTGGACCAACAGAACAGCGCTAGACTGCTAGACTTAAACTTGGACTATTATTTTCCTTGTATATACGCAAGTAATTATGTTAATATCGTAAGTGTGCGATTATTCGACTAATTGCTACTAGTTGACTAGAAAAATCTTTAGTTGGGGGCAGCCCTAGTTGATTCAGTCCATACAAAAAAAAAACTGACCTAGGAAACGTCAAAACAAATCATCTCATAAACTAATGCCACGCTGTACCTGCTGAGGTCAAAGAGATGTGGACAGGAGTTGTGCCCGAGGTGCAGTTGACTGACAGTGTCAGAGAGATGCGCTGATATTTAGAGCCATTTTGTTTTAAAATTTTGTCTGATGCCAGAAGCTAATCAAAAAAATAAAATTAACAATGTTAGTTTTTGCACCTGACAATAATTAGCCTATAAATTACAAGCCTATTTAAAAATGAATAAATAATGACCAAAGAGTCTGGCAGGTTTGAGGAGACACTTGACCGTAATCTGAAAACCTATTGAAAAATATTTTGATTAAATACTAGGTAGTCAGTTATGGATATGATGCATACATACAAATTCTGTTTAGGGCACCCAGATAGTTAGCAGTGAGCGCAATAATTACCGTCTCTGTGAAGGACTCGGCACATTTGTTGTTAGCTTTGCGTTTGCTCTGTCAAGCAAATTATGCGTCATCTTCCACTTTTCCCTTCCCCGCTTCTCTGGACAGTCACAAAACATTTACAATGCGGCTGTTTGGCGCTCTTAATCTGCTAGTGAGAACAACGTGTGGATTGTGGCCGGTTGAAATTACCCAAATTACATCAGCACTGGATGTGTGAAAGTGGCTTCATAGTGTCTCACAGGGCAAACGTCTTAAAAATGTCTTCAAAGTTCAAAGTTCAAAGTTCAAAGTTTCTTTATTGTCCCTCTTGGGAAATTAATTTCGCAGCATCATGCTCCTTAAAAAACATACAACATAGAATTACACTTCAACAACTCAAGAGCAGGATCAACAATGGAAATCACTAAAAACCAAGATAAAAATGTGCAAAATGGAATTAAAACATGAATAAATACATTGTGCAAACAAGCAATTATTGTTGTGCAAAATGATTACAAAGTGCTATGTGCCATTTAAGTGCCTCACAGCTGTCGGTAAAACGACATATTTAATCTTTTAGTCCTACAGCCCAGAGCTCTGTAGCGCCGGCCGGAGGGCAGCAGCTCAAACTCCCCTCTGAGGGGATGGTCTTGGGACTGCGCTATAGCACCAGCCTTCCTCTGCACCTGTCGGCTGTAAATGTCCTTCAGCTGAGCCTGACTCCTCCCCGAAATCTTACTGGCCACTTTAACCAGACTACCCAGTCTGTTTTTGTTGGTCAGGGAGAGGCTTCCAAACCAGGCAGCAATACAGAAGGATAAAACCGATTCAATAAAAGCACGATAAAACAGTGTCATCATTTCAGTGGATACGTTAAAACTGTTCATCTTCCTCAGGAAGTACAATCGTTGTTGGACTTTTTTAGAAACAGCATCCACCCAAGGCTCAAAACACAGTTTATTGTCCAGAATGACTCTGAGATATTTGTAGCTGTCGACCAGTTCAATGTCCATGTTCTTGATGACAGTGGCTCTGGGGCAAGGTGGTGATTTGCGGAAGTCTATTTTAATTTCCTTTGTTTTTAACACATTCATATGTAAAAATGAACGGTCACACCACTGAACAAAGTCATTAAGGACTGGCCCATGGTCCTGTTCATCCCCTCTGAGCAGGCTGATGATTACAGAGTCATCTGCAAACTTTAAAATGTGTCTATCCTTGTACACACTGCGACACTGGTTTTTGTACAGAATGTACAGAAGAGGGGAGAGACAGCAGCCTTGGGGTGAACCAGTAGAGGAATAGAGCACATCAGATAAAATACCATTCACTCTAACACACTGAGGTCTGTAAAATAAAAAGTCCAATATCCAACCAACCAAGTTAAAATCAAGGTTAAAATCAGCCATAAGTCTCTCTGCCAGCAGGAATGGCTGAATGGTGTTAAAAGCAGAAGTAAAATCAACAAATAAAAGTCTGGCATGTGTCTTGACTCCATCCAGATGTTTAAGAATAAAGTGCAACAGTGTGATGACAGCATCCTCCACTCCTCTCTCAGACCTGTAAGCAAACTGCAATGGGTCTAGCTGTTCCCTGACCTGCAGTAGCACCATGTCTTTAATGATTTTTTCAAAAGTTTTCATAACCAAGGAGGTCAGAGCAACTGGTCTAAAATCATTCAAGGCTTTAGGAGTGTTGCACTTCGCCAAGGGCACAATGACTGAGTGCTTCCAAATTTTGGGGACCTTCTGTTGTAGTAAAGACAGATTAAAAATATGTTGGAAGATGCCACAAAGTTGGTAAGCACACTTTTTTAATGTCTGTCCACAGATGTTGTCTGGCCCTGGGCTTTTGGGTTTGGTGTGGCAGAACAGCTTAGCCACAGTGTTTACCTCAATAGACACTGATGGAGAGGCTCGAGTCATTGCCCTGATGTCGGCAATCTTATCATTAAAATCCACTGTGTTGAACCGTGTATAAAATACATTTAGTTCATCTGTCAAGTGTTTATCAGAATTAAAACCATCAAGTGCAACTCTGCTGACTTTATCATGTGACCCAATCATTGTTTTCATACCATTCCAGGTTCTTTTTAAGTTGTTACTTCTTAGTTCAGCCTCAATCTTATCCTTATATCTCAATTTGGCTTTTTTAATTTCAGCCCTGATCTCCTTTCTCACAACCCTCTCTGCATTCACATCACCTTCGTTAAATACAGTTTTCCTTTTGATAAGCAGATC
Organism: Neodontobutis hainanensis; assembly: GCA_024349245.1. Classification (NCBI taxonomy): domain Eukaryota; kingdom Metazoa; phylum Chordata; class Actinopteri; order Gobiiformes; family Odontobutidae; genus Neodontobutis; species Neodontobutis hainanensis. The sequence continues at coordinate 4,092 of JALDNG010001799.1, read as the reverse complement.
TTTCATGTCCTTGGAAATCCATGGTTTGTCATTAGGATAAACCTTGACTTCCCTGTTTGGGAGAACTGAGTCTTTACAGAAGGAGCTGTAACTGCAGACAACATCAGTCAGTTCGTCTATGTCAGAACAAGAGTTCTGAAACACTGTCCAGTCTGTGCACTCGAAGCAGCCCTGCAGCGCCAGAGAGCTGTCCTCAGTCCACACCTTTACCTGTTTCCTAACAGGCTTTTCCCTCCTCAGCACCGAGGTGTAGGCGGGCAGAAGGTGGACTGTGTTGTGGTCAGAGGAGCCCAGTGCAGGTCCTGCCTTTGAGATGTAAGCCCCTTTAATGGAGCCGTAGCACAGGTCCAGGGTTTTATTGTGACGTGTTGGACATTTGACATACTGATAAAAACTGTTCAGGGTTTTCTTTAAATTACAGTGGTTAAAATCGCCGAGTATAAAATTGGGAGCAGCAGGTGAGATAGACTGAAGCTTATTTATAGTTTTAAAAACAATGTCAGCCGCAGACTTAGCATCAGCCTTAGGGTGGATATAAACAACAGTCACAAATATCTGCGGGAACTCTCTCGGGAGATAAAACGGCCTTAAAGACACGGACAGGAGTTCGATGTCCGGGAGACACGTCTGCTCTCTTACAGTAATGTTACTGCACCATCTCTGGTTTATGTAGAGACATACCCCTCCTCCCAGTGTTTTGTGTGTCACCTCTCGGTCCCGATCCAGGCGCAGAGGAGTGCCAAAGCCGCTTATTTCCAGCGCTGAGTCCGCGTCCGCTTCATTTAACCAGGTCTCCGTAAAGCCATAAGACACACATCCCTGTAGTCCCGCAGATGGCTCACATTTCCCTGTAGTTCGTCTATTTTATTCCTCAGAGACTGCGTGTTAGCCATGATGATTGAGGGCAACGGGATGCGGTTTTTCCGCTGCAGCTTCCGGGTTCGTTTTTTCACGCCGCCCCGTTTTCCTCGCTTTCTAACTTTTTTAGCTGGTTTTGTAGAGTTTTTGTTGTGCACTTTTCGTAATTCCAGAGGAAGATTCATAGTCTGTGTATTGACACTGGAGTCCGACATACTGTGCAGGTAGCTCCATTGTAATGCCAGTAGGAAATCACGAGTATCTGAATGTTTGTGACTGCTGACTCCAAACAAAGTTTAAAATAACCAATAAAAACAGGGCATAAAAAGTGACTTCCATTCCTCAAGTGCTCAGGAGTCCTTAATAAAAACAACAACATAAAAATATAATTTTCCAGGTGGCTAAAAGACTGCTAAAAGAGCGTTAAAGCGTTAAAACAGACCGACACGCTCACGCACACAGCTGCAGGTCGCCACAGAACAGCGCCCCTGTCTCCCATATTCAACCTAATTCCAGAAGATTTCAAAAGAAAATCCTGTTTGACCATATTGGATTTGCATCAACCATGCTGTAATCAATGTACATAGAAAAAGGACTTTTGTGAGATAATAAAGTTTACAACAATATGTGAATGGTTCATTGCCACATATACAGTATTGTTCGAAAGAATAGCAGTACAATTTGACAAACCAGAATAATCTAGGTTTTTAGTATATATATATATATATATATATATATATATATATATATATAGAAAACCAAGTGGCTGGCATAGTGTACAGGAACATCTGCATGGAGTACGGACTGGAAACCCCGAGGTCAAAGTGGGAAACACCTCCAAAGGTGGTAGAAAATGACCGAGCCAAGATCCTGTGGGACTTCCAGATTCAGACTGACAGAATGGTAATGGCGAACCAACCAGACATCGTGGTGGTGGACAAACAGCAGAGGAAAGCCGTTGTGGTTGATGTGGCAATACCAAGTGATTGCAACATCAAGAAAAAGGAACATGAGAAACTAGAGAAATACCAAGGGCTCAGAGAAGAGCTGGAAAAGACTTGGAAGGTGAAGGCGACAGTGGTGCCCGTGGTCATCGGAGCACTCGGGCAGTGACCCCAAACTGGAAGAGTGGCTACAGCAGATCCCTGGAAGAACACCAGACATCTCAATCCAGAAAAGTGCAGTACTAGGAACAGCAAAGATACTGCGCAGAACCCTCAAGCTCCCAGGCCTCTGGTAGAGGACCCAAGCTCGAAGGATGAGACCACCGCGGAGGGTGAAGGACAAAGTTTTTATATATATGGCCAGTTCTTTTTGGGTCCAAGGGCCACAGACAGTTTATGAGACGACCACCAGACTCTGAATTTAAGTCACAGTACACAGTGAATACAGTGAAGCAAGCATCATGATATGGGCATGTTTCTCCTACTATGGTGTTGGAACTATTTATCGAATACCCGAGATTATGGATAACTTTTCATATGTCAAAATACCTGACAAGGTCATGTTGTCTTATGCTGAAGACAACAACGTTTCGTCTCTAATTCCAAGAGATTCTGAGATCAACTGGTAAGAGAGCTGAGCTTATAATCAGCCATATACCATTTGATCTCAGAATTGATACAGAATTGGAGACAAAACGTCCTCACCTTGAAATGCTCCAAATGCTTTTACTTAAACTTTTTTTTCAAGATGCCCTGGATGACTGAGAACCTTCACAGATGCTGAAGAGGACATGCCTTTGAAATTCTTGTTTCAACAAGACAATGACCCAAAACACACTAGTAAACAAGCAAAGTCTTGGATTCAAACCAACAAAATTAATGTTATAGATTGGTCAGCCCAATTCCGGACCCTAATCCAATCGGCGATTCTGAAGCAAAACCAAGAAATGTAAATTAATTGTTGAATGTTGTTAAAGAATCATGGAGTGGAATAACAGCTGAGGTGCCACACAGATGTGAAGCAGTTTTAAAAAACTGTAGTCATACAACTAAATATTAGTGATTCACAGGATTGCTAAATCCTAGCAAAATCGTTTGTTCAAAATGGTTTTGAGTTTGTATTGTCAACGGCAGACACTGCTATTTTTTTTTAACAAACCCCTTTCAACTAATGACCCAATTGCACAGCCTTAAGAGCATATCATGAATGAATGAATTGTTTGTTGTTTGAGAATCTACTGCACCTACTGCCAACTTGTTTTCCAAAAATACTTAAAACCTAGATTATTCTGGTTAGTCACATTAAACTTCTATTATTTTACTACAACTACAATACTGTAGTTCAAAGGTTATGGCTTGTGGAAGTTTATGTCACAAAAACTTTGAACTCTGTTCTGTTTGACATTTGCACTTATTGAAACACATATTTTCCCTTCTATTCTGGGGCTATTTGCAAGTTAGGATTCTCTTTATTTACTCTTTACTTCATAAATGCTTACATAATTGTGTTACATGTCTCATTTCAGAAACAAATGCTGAACTGAATTTGTCTGGAGTGTCTCCATGACAATCAGCATTAGGCAAAGGACTGTACCCTCAGCCAATGGCCTTTGAGCCCATCCCCTTTTAAAACACTCAGAAACCAACTGAACTAAATGAAAGATAAACACACTTGTGATGTAAAAACTGGGTCAAGAAGCAAAAATGTTATTTATGCATTTAGAAACCTTTTTATTTATGGAATTTTGTTATTATTGCAGTTTAAATTTTACAGTTTTTCTTTTTACATTAAGTTGAAGCTAGTTTGACGCCCATACTCTGTAAACTTTAGCAAAACTGCAATGCAGATTTCTCTCAATGACTGTCGCTAAAACAGAGATAAACTAACCCTAGCCAATCAACAGCCCATGAACCAAGACAACTAATCAGAATATATATGCACACAGCAATAAATAATAATCAGATTGGTATTTTGTTGGCGTGAAAAGGAGTGAACAGGTCTGAGCTCTTGTCAGAGGGAAAACGGAGAAGCTGTGAATGCACAAAGATGATGTGGCTCAGTGTTAATGATTTTGGTGTGTATTCCGGGGCATGTTTAGTGAGCCTGGGTAAATCCAGGACTGTTCCAAATTGCAAAAATATGCAAAAAAATATTACGAAGGCTCCTCAACAGCACTTCACTGGTTTGTGTTTAGAGGTGTATTGGCTTGTCTTTTTGTTTCGGCCATTGTAGGGACTGTTTTTCTGAATTTGCTTTTGAATAATCCACATACAAAATCTGAGGCATGGT
>JALDNG010001798.1:0-49261 GCA_024349245.1 Neodontobutis hainanensis | reverse complement strand
GTATCACGTGTAATATCGTTATATCGACAACTGGAAGGATATTGGCTAATCCCCGCGGTGAGCCAAGAAAAATAAAGTTAAACAAAGAGCGTGTCTATCAATAAAAACCATGGTTGATGAAAATACCTGTGTTACCTAAAAAGGCATTCAAAACAATCTAGCCACAATTAATATTTCGGTTTCGAAATCCACAATTTGTCGAACATTTAAAATTTCCATTATAATCTAAAGCGAACAATGTTTATTACCTGAACGCCGCAATTAGCAAGATCGGTGTTGAACAATTTGAAACACTTTTTACTGAGTATAATACATTGTGTTATGGCTAATATATGGAGAGATTAATGGTTAAATTGGCAGTAAAAAATTTGAAAAGAGTTGTTTTTATAATGGACAATGTTACATTTCATAAGAGTTCACCTATTCAACAAATAATCGCTATTAATGGACAAATTCTTTTGTATCTTCCTCCGTATTCACCTATTCTGAACCTAATTGAGAACTGCTTTGTGAAATGGAAGAATTATGTTAAATATGCATTTCCACAAAATGAAATTATGTCAATGAATTTGATAACAGAGTGCAGAAATTCAATAACATCTGACGATTGTTCACGATGCTGGCGAAACATAATGCGATATATACGATAATTGTTAAATCGCGAATAAATCAACAATCAATAAAGATAATTTCTATTACTATATATAGACTACGTGCATATAAAACCATTGTTTTTTAAATATAAATTTTAATTTTATAAAATAAAAAATCGACAAAAATGGATGTAAATCCCTGTAAATTTGACTTATTAGAAAACGTATATTATCAATGAAAGTCTCTGTACCCGTGGGTCGAAAGCCTTTTTATGAGTGATTATTCATGTGTCTTAGAATACGTTGATGCAAACAAAAATATTTAAAATGATATGATATCAATATTGACAAGAAATATGGGATACTATAGCTGTTGAAACAGAATATTAATCAATAAATTTAATCTGTGTAACTTTCAATTTAAAAAGTGATTTCTTCCTAGATCACGATAAACTATGAGATATTGTCAAAATTAATAAAATACACTTCATTTAGTTGGCCATTCTGCTATAATTTCAAAAGAATTAAAGTCTGATCTTTTATTAACGTTTTAACTTATGGATTGTAGAAAATCTACTCATGCAGATTGATTAATTAATTATTTTAATCATAGATGATGTATAAAAATACCTTGACACGGTCAAAGAGTGATTAATACAATGAAACTACTCTCATCTAATTATGTTTTTGCCGAATATAAATTTAAATGGAGATATGAGTGACAAGTTGCAAAAAATATCAGAAAAATAAGTATATTTAACAAATAATCGCAAATTTGTCAGATTGGGAGCTGATTCACATTTATTAATCTGATAGCTTCAGAAAAAAGACTTGGATGTGAATTATAAGAGACAAAGAAACAAAATAATATTGTAAGTTTTTTAAGTAATGACCACTTTTACACCAAAAACCATCGAGTGTTTATGTGATTAACTTGCACTTTTTGAGATCACAAAAACAAAGTGACGGCAATGTGCCAGAAATTAATTCACGGTAACTATAAGGTTTCTGTAAAATGGGTATTAAATATACCACGCTAAAACATCTCCTTATCATTAGCGATCATATTAGCATATGTAGAGCATCATGCGTACCATAAAAGGAAAATAAATCAAAAATTATAAAGTAAAAATTCTCAAAGATAAATTAACCATTTTTTATTCAGGTATCAGAATAGCATTCAGTATTCGACGTTACGATCACAAGTAGAAACAATGTTAAGTTGATTAGTACAATATAAAATAGATAATTTGGCACCAAGTATTTGTACGAACGTTAACAAAGTTACGTTAATGCTAAAATATAACTTCGATAAGTGTCCAACAAAGAAAATATTTGAAAAAACAACTAGTTTAGATTAAAAATTATTTATCACCTAGGTATCTGATGAAGATAAAGTTGAGCAGGATCTCTCAACTATCGAAAAGAGTGGTTGTCAAGTGGTTATTCTTCGAATGCAAACAGATAAGTGGTGGACTAGAAAACAACAAAATATCCAAACCCACGAATGACTTATCAGAAGAAGAATAAAGATGATAATCTAACTATATTGTATGCTAGACGCTTCTCTGCTTGATCAGTGTGACTCTGATAAAAATAATAAATAACATTATGGTTATATATTTTATTTTCTGATATAGTTTACAAATGATAATATTTACAACCTGATAAATAACACTGAATGATGAGTTTTTTTGTGATCAACTAATTTTAATATGAGAGATAGCATAATTCTAGATAAAAAAATTCAAAAAATGCACAAATTTTTAACGCATATAGATAAATTAATGGAGCCATTTCTTAATTACATTAATATATAAGGTAATTTTTATTGAAACATGTTAAATTATTTTGCCTTTAATATAATATAAAAAAGTAAAAGTATAAATATTTTGTGAATGTTCAAATTTAATGTGATTGACTAAAATATATTTTAAAAATTTAGATGTTGATAAAGTCAAAAAAAGATCACTTAAAAAGGTAATATTATTAAAGATATATCAACAAGTGATTATCCATCAATAAATTAAGCCATATATTATCGTTTAAAATATTATAAATTCAAAGTAATATTAAATTTTAGAATCCGTAAATATTTCATATTTTTAAAGATATCGATATTATTTCATTTAAATTTATTATCTGTTGAGTTTTGATTTAATTTAGTGATATTTTAGAAATAAAAACATCAAAAATATCTTCCAATTATTTGAATTTCATAAAGTATAGAAACTGATTTATTGTAGGATAACCAAAAGAACGTTATATATAATAGATTTTGAATATATATATGCATGTATTTTGAATATATCATATGTTTTAGTTTTTAATTTATAATCATATCATTTAAGATAAGAGAATGAATGAAAATTTTTTACTTTATTTATATTATCACCGCAAATATATATTGTTCCAAATTTTAATCACTGATAAAATATTACTTTTTTAATCTGTCGATAGTTATATATTATTCAATAAAATAAATGAGAGCTAACTGTTCTTTACTATTTAATGGAATAACAATGGAAATTCTATAAATCACATTGAATATAGCTTCGTAATTTTCAAATATTTTTCATTCATGATCACTTTTATGTAAATGAAAATATAATTATCAAATTTATTTTATTTATTCTCATTTCTATGTTTTTAATTTTCACCAATTTATTGTTTTCAAATTTAATTGTTAAAAATTGAAATAAATAAAATTTTTACAAAATATTTGTTAAAATAATTCTCTGTTCTTAGCATTTATAAGTTAAAATAGGAGGCTATGAATTCATCATTGTGCTGGTATTAAATTCTTTAAATTAATAAACATATATAAAATTATAAATATCGATTAATTCACAAAAATATTTATCATATTTGAATTCTGAGTTAACTTTCCAGATTTTTAATACATTGTTCATATGTTTTTAAAATGACACTAATATTGTATAGATATAGAAAATTTTTCGATTAATTATCAAATATTTGTTGTTAAAATTGATTCAAAATATTTTAATCCTAATTTATGCAATTATTCAATGATTTAAAATTTTAAAATATCATACTAGCGTAATTTTTAACAGAAAAATAAATATTTTACATCGTTATGTCCATTAACATATAAAATTTGCTTTTATCATATGTTTTTTACATCTTTATACATTTAATTGATAAATATTAAGAAGTAATTTAAGAAATAACAACAAACATAATACATATTATCAAAATATATATATGAAAAAAATATCAAAAATATATTTTAAGAAAACATTAAAACCTAATATTATAATTTTATAACATAACAGATGATAAAAATATAATTAAATTATATGCGATATCATCAATTTTTTATATTTAAGTATGTTTTAAGTTTTCATGATAAAGAAATAATTAGGAATATATTTTCTTTAAACTTGAAACAGAATAAATTATGCACCTTATATGATTAAATTTCAATATGAATTTTTTTAATTATATTATTTTTGAATATTTTCTTTTTTATAACTTAAGATGAAAAATATTTTAAGTTAAAAAATAACAACAAAACAACTATTTTTATGTATTAAGATGAATAAATCTTTCATTAAAAATATATAATTTATGTAATAATTATTTAAAAATTGTTTTGATTGCTTTGTTACTTTATATAGGCTTAATTATTCAAAATTTACGACTAACCTTAGTCTTTTATATGTTATTAATTTTTCAAAACGACATCTTATCTAAAATTTAAAAGAAAAGGAATATTATAGGAGAATAGTCACACAAAGAGTTTTATTGTCAAAAGGAATAATTTTTATAAATAGATATATATTGGTGTAAAGAATGTATGAACGTTAGTATTTATGGTGAACAACTTCAACCAATCTCGGTATGAAGTAATTTAAATATATGGCTAAAATTCCAAAATCTTAGTTTATTATTTCAGTTCCGTTGAGCAGTATCATTGGAGAAATCATTTTAAAGCACTTACTTTATTTGATGAAATAAATTATAAAGCATGGTACACAATATCTCAAGTCATTTATTAAATTTATTCACTTCTATTTATTATGTTCTATTTTTACAAACTGACGAAATTCTTCAATAATTCGTTTTATGGATCAACAAATCCTGAATATTATTCCGATGAAGTAGGAAAAGGCATGTGTTGAGTTTATAAATTCAAGTATATTAAATTATTTGAGAAAATAGTGTGTTTTGTAACAGATGCATTTTCCCTTTTCCTCTAATATACGTTGAAATTTCATTTTTTATATTGATCCATGTTGAAAAACACCTTTTCTAAGATATAAAATTACTAGTTTCATAATTAATGGAGAAAATTAGAATTCGTGAAAGAAGTAGATTTCAACAGTTAGTTCAATAGCTGTTTCTATTAATGATCAATCTCTTGATTAAAAAAATAAAAAAATTGAGTTTTAAATAATTAAAATTGTTGAAGATTTCAAGAAATTGCTTTATGTGAATTGTAGATTTGATTATTCTCAGTAATCTGCAATATTATATTCAAAAATAAACACTTAATTATTTGACAAATTTAGTTTAGGAAATGATTCTCTCGATGAGAAAATTGATATTTGAGATATGCAGAAAATAAAACCATGTGGGAGATACTTGAGGAAATGACATATAGTGTAATTGATTATTTATGTTGTTCCACAATTTAAATTTTAAAAATTAGGTTTAAATTAGATCACATTATTACTATTGAATAAGTGAATAAATATACAGCTATTTTAATCTTTATTGTTTATGAATTGATTTTAACTCTTTCATTTATCAAAATAATTAAATCTACTATGAATAATTTTTATGATAAGAGGGTATAAATGTTTTAATTAATTGCTCAATTGATCACAGTATAATTTTTTTAATTTTACAATCTGATCTTTAGATGAGTTGTCATTATTTCCTAAAATAACTCTCTTCATTGTATTTTAAAATACACCTGTTAAAAAGGTTCGACTAAAACAAAGTCTATTTATATCTAAGTTTAAATGAATGATCTTTAACTAAACCTGTAACCACATGATATAATTCTTTCTAAAAGTTATTTCTTGTTATTTTCTAAAATATACTCATTTTAAAAATCTTTTGAGTTATCAATATCTTTTAAGTTTAATGATTCATATTTATCTTAATAAAAGTTATACTTATATGACTATCAATTCGTAGTTAACTTTTTATTATCTATTAATTAAAAAACATTAATTTAAAGCGAATCTTTAAAATTTATTAACTTTATATGTGTGTGTTTGTCTATAAATCTGAAATATATAAGTGGAATTGATATTTTCATAAGGTGATTCTTTTATCTCTAGGATATCTTATGAAAGTTTATACATATCTTTCTCGTTCAAAAGTTGCATTTAACGCGATAATTAAATGTATCTGAGACATTTAGATCGTTCATTTACTCTGAATTAAATTTAAATGTGTGTAATAACCTCTTCCGATTGTGTATAGGATGTTATTGCGATAATTTAATTTACTTTTTGTTTTTATAATTTGTTATGAAAATAAATAATGTTTAATATTAGAATTCCTTTCTGGAAAAAGATTTTCAGTTAAAAATAAAAAAAACATAAAATATTATCTCCACATAGAATAGAATGTTAAGTTAAATAAAACACCAAACTTCTTGAAAACTCTTCTAGAATATTTTTCTGCTTCAGAATACCATAATGTTAAACTTTCTGCGACCAAAATTTAACAACGTAGAACCAATTCACAACTTTGTATTTAAAATTAATCACTTTTTTTATTTCAACTACCTGTGATTTTGCTTTTTGGGTCATATTACGTCAGATCGTATGGCACAGTCTTGCTAATTTTATATTGTATCTGGAAAACAACTTATATTAGCGATAGTGATAAAAAACTATTTTTTATAATATAGTCAATTTTTAACTCAAATTAAAAGAATAGTCTTGACATTTTCAAGTTATTTCCATAAATTTTTAACCTCTGTTATGTTTTAAATATATGATAAGAGCATTTCATCGCTTATTCCCGAAATTTATTCGAGCCCTTCAATTTTATTAATTGTTGTTTCGTTCATATAGTTAGAATTTATATATTGATGGAAGATAACTTTCTGTATCATATATATTTAAAACAACAATTCCTGCTTATATTGTTCAGAAAATTAATATATGTTTTTACAATCAAAAATAACTTTTGAGCGATCATGTTAATTTTCTATTTTGTCATACACTCTCGTTCAAATGACCTCATAAATATTTTTATAATGAAAGGGAGTAATGTACAATAAAGAGTTAAAAAATTTCAGCCAAATTTTGAGATTTAAACTTTTTACATTTCTTAAATATATAATATTTAACAGATCCCTCGCATCTTGTAATCCATAAATTATTTACGATTAATTAATTTGTGTAATATATGTTGTATAATTACCGATTAAAGATAACATTTTTTAACCTCTTGGAAATATCTTTGTCAACAGAGCGTATGATATAAATATACCAAGTAAAAATGGATCAAAACGATCGAATGTTTAACTAAGCATCTGGTTTGACAAACCATCAAATGTTTTTAATTTTAAAGATCAACGAAAACATACATAAACTACATTAGACACAAGGATCGATTCATGATCACGATTATTTTTTGTCAAACTATTTAATAAATTTACAATAATATTTATTTTTAAGTTTATTTATATCGTTTAATTGTATGATTATTTCATAAAGATAATTTTATATATTTTTTTATTTAAAATGTTATCTATCATTTTAAAAAATTGATTATAACTTTTTATAATACCTCCAATTAAAGTTGAAAATATCTCAAAATAATTGGTTATACTCTGTGTATTGATATAATGAGATCATATTTTCAAAAAAGTAGAAGTAAACCTTTTGACAGTGTGTTAAATTTTTCTGAAAATATGAGTTTCACAGAAAAAAACATTTTTGTATTTATTTTTCGATTTTCGAGATTTTTAAGTTTGAGTAAAATATTCGAACTTTTATATTTTCATAATTATACAACATATACTTAAAAATGTAAAATTTTTATCAATAAATATTAATAGACGGGTTAAAATGTCGTTTATGAAATTTTTTTTCATTTTTTTATCATATTAAATCTAATTTATATGGTACTTACTAGTTATGTGAGTATTTTGACATTACACAGGAAGAACAATGTAAGCTGTTTTTAAAATTTAAATTGTATTAATCTTAAAAAATAAGATTGATGAAAAATTAAATCACCAAATTTTCAAAGTAAATAAAACTTAATAATGTTTTAACAATATTTTTTCCATGCAAAATACTTTTTTATTTGTTTAACAAAAATTTTTAGGCAAAAATATTCTGATGTACTTCATATATTTTGTAATCAATTCAAAAATAACTTCACAGTTTATTTTCAATGTGAGATAAAATTTTTTTTGAAAATATAATCTGGAAATAAATAAAAGTAAATCAAAATTATCGTTCATGATTTTATGCAATTTGATAATAATTTCAATAGATAGTTAAAATAAATTAAATAATTTCATCTGATAAAATGATGAAAATATTACATATATTTGCAAATGAACATCTTAATTTTTTGAAATTTTTCAAACATTTTATTATATTTAAAGAGATAAATTCAAAAGAAATTTTATTTTTCAATTATTCGACAGCTTATCTATATTATGTTATTTGGTGTAAAAAGATGATATTTACATGATTTTATTAATGGTAAGACAAGAAAAAAAATTTAATATTCTTTGAGTTATCTATTTTGTCAAACAATTGACATCGATTTAAATCAAAATTAGATTGTTATAATTCTATATTATAATTTATCACATAACATATTTTATTTAAAATCAGGTAATTTTATAAAAATAATAATGAGTAATAAGTATAAATAGTTCTATAAATCTGTAGCGTTCAGTATTATAAATCAATGTATATTTTTACAACTACTTATTTCAAAATTTATAAAGAAAGAATATTTTAATAAAATTTATATTTCAACTCGTGTTTGTATTCTTATTTTAACAATATTAAGATTCACATGATAATTAAATAAATACTTGATATTCTATCAATTATATGAATATAAATATTTTTCAAAATTGATTTATTTAAAAATATTTTACTTAAGAAATTTTGTTTGTGGTATTTGTTAAATATATAAAACAAAATAAACAAAAAAACCTTATTATTTGTACAATTATATGTTGAAAACATATCATAAATAAATTATCTAATGATGCTGTAATATTTCGTTAACTCCTTCAATTCAAGAAGAAAACATATTTGATTATTTTGTGATGGTTTGAACAACAAATGAAATTATAACGAAAATATGTCTTAAAATTATAAATTCGAAAATTATTATTTAATACTCCGTTAGTGATAAAAAATTCTAAAACATATCTAAAGTATTAGTATATCGTTGTTTAAAATAGAGGCAGGAATTAAATGTGAATATAAGGTCAAATTCAATATTTAGATGCGATTTAATTATATTTTAATTTCTCTAATCTTTCTAAATCTAAAACAGTCATTAAATCTCATTAATCATTTTCGTTTACTTTAAAATATCATCGCACTCTTCGGTTTCAAATTTATAATTTTTTTAAATTTTATTTATGATTTGATGGATTTAATTTTAAGGTTTATACAAATCAAAATCAAAATTTCCTTCTTGCCTTTTTTCGAATACATGTGAATTAAAATTAAAATAAATCCATTTGAAAGATTTTGATTCACTTCATATGTAAATGAACCAGATACAGCAATCAAATAAAAAATATGTAAACCATTACTTTTCTTTTTAATTGATAAAGGTTTCAAAACATTATCATTCTGAACGTAAGTAATCTCTTTTACTTATCCATAACTTATGAAACAACTTAAATTTTGGGATTTATGTTTGTTCGTTCCTTTAGTAAACAGATAAATTTATTCCTTACGGTTGTTTATTGATGTTTCAAATATTTTTAAAATAAATTTGATCATTCACATTTAGTGAACATCTTATAAACATCCTTTTTATTTTTTTCATAATTTTCAAATAAAGATTGACAATAATATAATTATATTTATACATATTTTGAAATATTACGAGGTATCAGTTGAAAATAAAAAAATTAAATTGATTTATGGGAACATGTTTAATGTAGTTTAAGGTTTTAACTATTGAGCAAAAAAATGGATTTTTATAAATTTAACTATTTATTCGGGCAATTAAAATTAAAATTTTGTCGCATTTCTAAGTGTAACGAAAACAATTTTAAAATTCGTCTTATTTTTATAAATTTAATCTTAAAAATTTGTTAAGGTTTGGTTTGAATACTCGTAAACTTTTTTGTTTATATTCCTTTTTTTATAAAATTAAAAAAATAATTTATGAAAACATTATTTTTATTGATGTTTTCAAGATTGTAGAAATCTCATTATAGCCTATTAATTTGAATTTGTAACTTTAATATCTATTTTTGTAAATGATATATTTATAATTTTAATTTGATAGACTATTTTAAGATTTGAATAAGTAATATGATATATATTTCTTATTTTGAACTTATGGTGATTTATTAATGCATATAAATTTCATCAAGATTCATTTAAGCTTATTTTTCATGTTACCTTTTCAAATCTTAATTTTATAGTTCATTATTTTCTATCTTAGTGAATTTTTAACTTTTTCACTTTTACTATCATAATATGTATTTGTACATGATCAATAAAATCAAGTTACTAGAATATTATTTTTCTCATCGTAAAATTATATTTTTATCATCAAAAATGTTTATTATTTCAGTTATTTTAACTTTGAAGGAATATTTTATATTTTATCTGAAAATAATAAAAGCAATTAATTTTTTATCATCGATCCTAAAATCAAATGAAGATTTGATCAAAGCATTAGAGTTTTGGTTCATATATCATTCAGATATTAATTCATTTGTAATGTATAGTCGATGAAAACTAATGTTATTCTTTAATAAATCATTATAAATATCTATTTTAAATATAATTCAATTCTATCTTTTCCGAATTTACATCATAGTTTATATACACTTACAAATAAGTGAAATAAAATATAATCTTATAGATTAAATTTTAATCAATTTTTAAGACAAATAATCAATTGAAAGTCTAAAAATATCATTCTTAATACTCTTTTAGGATATTAATTAAAATAATTTATTCCTTTTTAAGACATCAAATATGTATTCCAACTGTAAATCTATCATTATTAAACCAAATATCATTCAAAATATTCATCAAGATTGAAATAGTTGATGAATTGTTGATAATATCTAGAGTATATCTTCAAATTCTTCTTTTAATATTTCATGATTTATTTATCTTTATCAATCTTGTCATTTTTGCTTACGTTAGTTAACAATATAATGAAAAAATATAATCTAATTTATAATAATTTAAAATTTAAAAAAAATTATGAAAAATCACGAGTAAGTCGAGAATTTCCCATAAAAAACCATTCACCATTCCCTGTTAACAATTTTATAAATAAATATTAAATATGATTTTGGTTAGATAAATTATATCCTGCTATAGTATTGGAGGGATCTTTGACATATCACAGTTTCTCATGTATTTAATTGAAAATATTTTACATTTTATTTAAAAAATATTCTTCATCATGCATATGATTATATATTTGACTCAATATTTTCAGAAAATTTGACTCGTTGAAAAATTATTAGAAATTTATTTGTAGACGAATCAATTTAAAAAAAATAAAAATTAATTCAACTAATATTTTTGTGAAATTAATTCTTCTTTGCTTGATAAATATCAGATTAATATATTATTTACATTCAAATAAAACTTGTGTTTGTTAGTTATAATAATAGATCGCTCTGAAAAATTTATATATTTCCCACGTTTATTAACCAACTACCGAAAAATACAGATTAATAATTCAAAAGAAATCTACGAAAGAGGAATTTTCGTTTTCTGAAATAAGTGAAAGCATAAAAATATAAATACTTTGTCTAATATTTTAAATGTAAAAACAAAAAACATTTAAAAGCTTATTTAAATTGATAAAATAGACTAACAGCTCCATTATGAGACTTTTTCATTTTGAATAAAATGCTTCTCATTAAATTTAGGAAATTTAAAACATGTTTTAACAGATATTTGTATTTGATGTATTATATACCCTTTAAGATTTATGATCTAATTGTTTAATATAATTAAATTCGATAATTTTAGAGGAATTTTGAGATATTTAATTTGTTGTACCGACATTTAATATAATTATATCTACAATGGAAATGATATTTAAATTAATTTTATGCAATATCATGAAATGACAGATAAAAAATATATGAAGATTTTAAATACAATTTTTTACATTTACAGAAAGTAAATGATATAAATACCAGTACACATATTTATAATTAATATTACAAAGAAATGGAGGATTCATTTTTTAGAAATAGTTTAGTTTTAATGTTTTTGATCATATCCTACTGTGTATTCTTATAATTTGAAATTTTCGAGTTTTATTTGCCTTTTGAATGATCATCTTTTGACATGTCCATTGTATTTTGATTGAGGTTTATAAATCTGATTTTAATGATTCCTGGTAATTTACATATTTTTTATTTTAGAAATTCAAAAATAAAGATTTTTAGATTACTGTGTTAGTTACAAAATATAACCTAAATTATTTATCATAAAAGTTAAATAGTTTAATAAAATTTGGTACTTTGATTGATTCAATGGAAATTATATGTGAAATTAGTTTTCATAACGATTTGTCAGTATTTTTATTTTTACATTTCAAGTTTAAGTAACATTTTTTCATTAAACAAACAAAAAGAAATCCGATGCAATCGTGATATGTATGAAACTAGATTTAAAAGTTAAAAATACAAATAAGTTATCTTAAAATATTTTTTAAACAAAGAAAAAAACTTATTTGAAGGATATTCATGTTATTGAATTTATCATATAATATCTTATTTGTATCAATCTTCAAAAAAATCGAATTATAAACTTTTTTTATCGATCAAAATCTGTTTTTAATTCAAGAACATGTGTTAGAAGTTATAAATTACATAAATAAAGCCGAATAAAGAGACCCGTTATAAAATTCGTGTTTTGTAACATTGATCGAACATTTTGTTTCGATTGATAATTTTTTATTCAAAATATTTTCAATTTTGAATTGTTATTATGATATTTTAAATTTTTAATATTTCTATATTTTAAGAAATATTTTATTTAAAGTAATTTCTTAATTTTATTTAATTCTATATCTGACAAATTACTTTGAACTAAGAATTAAATATAATTGAACAATAAATTTATAGTTAATAGATCATATTTATTAAATTGACATATGTTGAAAACGAAATATTTTTAATAATCGATATTATCTTAATTATCATTATTTAATAATATTTTCATGTAAATAATTTAAGATAAAATATCTAAACATTAAATTTATACGGATTATAAGTTTTAATAAATCAAAAATTTTCCAAATCATTAAGTTAATAATAATTAATTCAAGATAAAATGATTAGTTTTTTATAGTCTCTAAATTTTATGCTATATCATGAGAATTCTCAAAAATTTACAAACTTTTTAAATGAAACATATTTTATTGAATAAACACTTAAAGAATCTTTAATTCATTTCTTACATAAGACGTAATTTGAGAAAGATATTTTTTTTTATTTTTGTGCTCTATTATTCGATGCGTGTTTTATTAATTCATCAATGTTTTATTGTTTATAAGATTATAAAACAATCTAATATCGAGCGTACAAATTTAAATCTTAGTTTTGGTTAACATATCCTGAACTAATATTTATATAATTTAGTACTTATATTAAAATTCACTCAAAATTGACATCTTATTAATTTATAACATGATATTTTTGTGTATATTTTGAATTTAATAAAAATTAAATGAGAAAATTTCTTCAGTTTATAAATTTATTTTTCTTAAAAATATTTGTTTTGGTCAAAATCGAAAAATTCAAAATTTATCTAAATAAATTACAACTCTCATATAATATATTATCTCAAAATTTGATTATTTAAACTTTTAAATTTATATCAGAGCTTATTCTCATAATATATGAAATAATTTTTAAGTGCTGAGTTTTATAACATGTTTACCATGTCACTATTCATTAATTGAGTATATTTTGTATTTTTATAGATTTTGTTTAAATACTTTGATTTAGAACATTTAAATCTATTCAAAGTGCTTAAAAGATGACTATCATTGATATATTTCTGCAAAATATCAATGTTAATACTCAATAATATACATAATAAATGGATAATAATTTGATTCGTTAAATTCATCAAGTATATTAAAAAAAGTATTTTTAAGTTATTTACATTAAATATTCATGGAATGTATAAATTACTTTGAATCTTTTAATATTGTTATTTCTCAAAATAATATTTCAATATTCTAAACCAAAACCTCCATGTTATGAATCATAAATAATTTATTTATTAAGATTTCTATGATAAAACAATTCATCATTTGTTTCTTATTAATTGTAATTTTTAATTTATAAATAAATTTATTTTGAAGTATTCATCATTTAATCTAATTTTCATGTTGTGCTTAAATTCTTGCATTTAATATTATTCTAATGAGAATATACGCAGTATTTGGTTATAAACAGAGTCTATAAATTTAAATAACTTCATAAATATAAATTTAACACATAAATAAAAGAAGAAAACAAAATATATCAAATTAAATTTTTTTTCATCTTATATATGATAAATATTTTCAAGATTTGATTTTGATCATTTATTTTTCAAAAAATCTTAATTGTATTATTAGAACGCATAGATATAGAATATTATACATTTTGAAAAAATATAATTTTTCAATAAATTGTATCTATATTATTTTGGTTTAAATATAAAAATAAATTTATGAATTAAATTTGTATCTTTTAATCTTGAAAAATATTTTGTATCATATCTTTCACCGATCGATTACGAATTCTAAATTATGAAGAACAAAATTCGAGTTAATTATTTACATCAGCAGAATTTACACTGAATTTTATAATATTGTCTTGTAATGTATATTTATTGATTACGTTGGAAAATATTTTAATTCAAATGGTCACAGAATGTTAAAAAAAAATATTCATAATCTTTAATATGGAAATTTTAGGATTGTTGATGATGATTTTAAATCTTTATTTTATATTATTGTCTAACTCAAAACATCTCATATCGGTGGTTGATTATTTTATCAGTGTAAGATCCAAATTATATTAAACTTAATTTATTTATCTTTCATGATGTATCGAAATAAAAATAAATTCCATTATTTTTTCTTCTGTAACTTATTTAAGTTA
Organism: Neodontobutis hainanensis; assembly: GCA_024349245.1. Taxonomy (NCBI): domain Eukaryota; kingdom Metazoa; phylum Chordata; class Actinopteri; order Gobiiformes; family Odontobutidae; genus Neodontobutis; species Neodontobutis hainanensis. The sequence goes on along the minus strand of JALDNG010001798.1, from coordinate 34,315 downwards.
TAATGAAATCACTTTTCTCTTTTTACAAATAAATATATTAAATTGTTAGAAAATTCAATTTATAAAAATTATCAGAATTTTGATATTTTATGCCTTGTTTAAAGATCGAGCTTTTAAAAAATTATAAATTTGCATGATTATTTAGATTAAAAAGAAGAATATTTTATTCATAAACTATCATTTCAGTCGATCTTTGAAACAAATGGGTATTGTTAACATATTTAAAGTATATAAATATAAAATAAAATTTTTAATTTTTAGAATACTCACTTATTAATTTAATTCACTTGCAGAACAACTATAAAATTCAAACTGAATTGTATTTTATCAAATTTCATAATATTGAGAAATATTTGTTAATATTTTAAAAACACTTTCGTAGCTCTACTATAGGTTTTTTAATCTTGAATTATTGAAATGTTTGAATTTTAATAAATATTTTGATATTATTTTTTACTTGACTGATGTACCTCAACAAATAAATGACAAATGTAAAAGAAAACTTTGTCAGATGTGTTTATTCTTTTTACTAAAATAGAAATCATACTTAAATGGAAAATTTTAAATCATGAAAAAAACGTACGAGCCGAAGACTAATTTTTCAACTTTTTACTGAATATTTATCTGTCTTTGTTAAATATAAATATGAAACACTATTTATTTGTTCAAATAAGTTATATATATGGTTTAGCATCTTCGTTTTGAAACGATAACTTTTTTTAAAATAATTTTCAGATATAGATTTTGATTTATTAGAAAAATCAAATATATCATTTGATATAAATATAATCAGTAAAATCAATTTAATAAAAAATATTTTTGATACTCGAACGTTTACAGTCTATATTTTTGAGCAATCTCGATCTTTATAATAACAATATGAATGGTAGGGCGCTTAAATTTTATATTTGCAAGCTCAATATTGTGTTATTAAGTTTAAAAAATTCATTTACATTGAAAAGAGTATAAATTTTATGATTTTTATTTGGTTTTTTAAAAAGTAAATAAATATACACACGATAAAAATATTAAATGAATATCTTGGAATTATTTTGATTTAAATACCTCAAAAATATCTTTTATTTGTTCTTATATGACATAATAATTGATTTTATGATTTATATTTGAAAAATATAACTTTCGTTTCGATTAAATAATATGATTAAAAAGGAATTATAAAGATTAATTTAACTAATATTATTCAAATATTTAAAATGTATTTTATAAACTAGCATTTAGGAACCTAATTTAATCTTTTAATTATTTGTGATGGATATCATACAAATTGATTTTCCTATCAGATCTCTTTTTACTATCCGTTTATAATAATATATTTTGAGATAATTATAATTATGATATCCATATACATATATTTTAACAGAAATACCAGAGATATTTAACATTTTTTAAGTGTAACATTTTATGCCTCTTTTTATTGCTAAAATATTTGAAATAAACAAAAATAAAAAACTAAGGTTTACATTATAACAAAGAATACATAAATAGAGCATGATATATTTAAATGTAAATATCGATTAAACATTCTCGTAAAATATTATTTATAAGCCTTAAATCATCTTTTTAATGGAACTTTACTTTGAATAAAATATAATTTTAGTCTATATGAACCATTTGAATATCATCTAAATATAAAAATTCAAAGAATAAAATTAGCACGTGGAATTCGTATTATCATTATAATCTCATCAAACATTTGTATTTTAAAATTGATTAAATTTTAAATCTATATTTATTCACAATTATTCATTAATATATATATCATTTTGATAATCTTTATTGTAAATGCATGAAAATTTACTCTGATACACAGCACAAACAGACATAAAATGTTATCTATTTTTCAAATTCAGTATAGTTATTATTTTGAGTTTAATGAAAATTACAAATTTTTATGTGTATTCTATTTTCCTTTTTTGCATATTCATATGATCATTATAATTTAGAATTGAAATTTTATCATTTATGTTGAATAAAATTTGAACATATTTATATCGTATTCTTATATCTCTTTCACAATTTAAAATTCATAAAAATTCGAATCAAAACCTGAATACGAATAAAACTTCATTAAATTTTATTCCTTTATAAGTCTTTTTATCTCATAATCAATAAATAAATTTTCTGATTTTTATGAAAGTGTGTAAAAATAATTTTTAGATAGATTAAGTCAAATTTACCACATATATTTATTTTAAAAATAGAAAAAATAACCCATTAGACCAAATAGACAATACATTCAATATTAAAAATCGAATCACTCTCATTATTAAATGTTGTTTTTGTTACAGTTAAAAGCAAAATAATATGATATAAAATTAATAAACTAACTTATAAATATATATTTATTTTTTAAATGTATGAATATTAACCACAAAAGTATTAGTTAAAATTCTATTCAAATATTGTCAAATAAAAATGTAATTATTAAAAGTGAATCTTATAATTTATTTATGAAACAATATATTAATCTTTCTTTCAGAAATAATTTCAATATTTTTAAATTACTGCAACAGAATTACTTGAGAATGTGTATTCGGATTTATTTATTGAGACATTTTTTTCTGGTATTATCGAGAGACCTCAAATTATTAAATAACTTTTAATATCAATATAGTTAATCTAAAATTAAGTTAATATTAATTAAAATGTAATTTAATCTTCAGTGATATTTTGAGTTTTCATCAGATATCGTTTGATTATTCTAAATCAATTTAAGAATTTATTACATTTAATAATATGCAGTATAATATATCTATTAAGAATAGTGAGCAGGATGATTATGCTTTCATAAATAATTCTCATGATTTTTATTGAATATATATTTCTGTCGAGTTTTAACACACAAAATTTTCTGATACTTTAATTAGTGTATGTATAATATTAAAAATTAATTTTTGTATCTACTTAAGTGAACAAAAATATTTTAGTAATTTGTAAGAAAATCAAAATCAATTTTGATTATAAACAAAATAATTTTTCACAAATATTTCGATAAATAACTATTCTAAATGGTATAAACAGATAATATATAAGTATAATGTATACTTGTTTAAAAAATTTCGTTTTTCTGTTTAGTCTATGATCTTCAAATCTTTAATGATTATTTTAAACATAAATTTTAAATTATTAAGTAAAGATTAAATTTTTGTTTGTTTCTCATGACTTTTAAATTTTATATAAACTAAACGATTTCAAAAGGATTGATAATTATTCAAGTATTTTGAATTGATGAAATCAATAATTCAAATAAAAATGGGAGAAAAATCATTAAATACTCTACATAATTCAACCATCGATGATTTTTGTAAATATTTAATATGATTTCTATAACAGATTGATAAATTAACCAAATAATATTTAAGTTGAGAATTTTTTAATGTACATTGTTTGGATAAATTAATAAGTTTTTTAATCTATTTAAGTTATTTATCTTTAAATTGTTAGTTTAATTTAATCGAATCTCCATAATTTACATCAAATTTTCAAGATATTATAAAAATTCTCACTTCAAAAAATGCATATATACAATACATGATGCTTATTATACCTTTTGTTAAATTTTAGATTTTTGCTAATTGTGGCTGTAAATATTAAAATATAGTTTTATTGATTATATTTATAAATGAAATTTTTGTTTTGTCTTAAAACGCATTTACCAAATATTTTGTTTTTTGATTTCGATATAAATTGAAGAATTCGAACAGAAATATGATTATCATAATAATATTTGTATAAGTGTTTATTAATAAAAGATATCAAACATTGATTATACGGCATAATAAGAAAATTATTGGAGTATCACATTAAAAATTTCCTACTTTTTATCAGTTTGAATTTTCAGATCAATTTAAATAACTAATTTTCAAAAAAGATTTAAAATTCGTTAAAAATTCAAAAGACAAGAGGTTTTTAATTTTTAAAAGATAGTTTTATTCTCACTAATGCTTCAGTTATCTAAATTTTGTCAGTATTTTTGAAAAAAAAACATTAATGATAGTATACACAGTTTCTTAGCAATTTTCATTGCAGCTTTTTAGTTAAAATATACCTTTTTTTTTATCTATTTCTTTTCAATATCATTGGAAAATTATTCTTTGAGATGCAAATAATATAATTTTAATCTATTTTTAAATTCAAACATTTTATCGTTGAATCGGAATAATAATGGAGGTTTTATTTAATGTAAATTGCTGAAAGATCATATTTTATCATATTTAATTAAATCACGTCAATTTATATGAAATTATGATAAAAATTAGAAAAATAATATTAATATCCGAAGAATTTAACATACTAATTTTATATAACAAACACTGATTGTATGATTCAATAAATAACTTTATAACTGCTTATATTTACTCAGCGTATGTATAAATGATATACGTTAAGGGAGTAAATTACAATATCTTTATGTTATTTGTGAAATTTAGAAAAACATAATTTTTATGAGACATCTCTTTACAAAGTACAGATTTTGAACTGTCCATCATGTTGGCATAATTTAGGATTAATAAAAAAAGTATCACTCCCTGAATTTTTGCACTTTGGACAAATGTAATGTCTAAAAATATTGAAATTAATTTACAAGTCGATAACTACTTAAAGTTTTTATAATATCTATGAGTTATTTATTCCCATTGTAGAGAACACTTTTGAAATATATACATATTCAGTCAAGTCAATGAAAGAGAAAATATCAAAGGCAAAATATCAATATTCATAAAATGATGATTACATTCTTATTAAATAATCCTACATATCTACTCGTAAAAAAAAGTTTACTACAAAAATAAACAAATGAAAGAATGAACAGAATATAAAGGAAATTTTAAAAGTCTTTATAAATTATGATGAGGTTTTAAATTATTATGATAATTTAATTTATGTTAATTCTAATAACATAAAATAACTCGAAAATATTAAACATGAAAAATTGAAAGAGTTATTCTAAATTTCTCTTTCTCAATAATATACCACATATAATACAAATCATATAAGATTTAGTTCCTATATTTAAACATTGATATTTTTTTACATTCCACAATTCAATATGATGTAAATTAATTAAAATCTTTATTTTGATGAAAAATGTTTAACGAATTGAATTATTGAAGTAAATTTTTTTATCATATTAGTATTTACATATATATGATAAATATGACATAATCTAAATTTTGAACAACTTCTGGAAATAATCCATGTTTTTAATTCAGCTGACTTAAGAATTATTTTTGTTCTAATATTAAAACGATTCAGACAGATATGTATATTTATATTATAAAATATCAAATCAAATTTTTTCAACAATTTATTATTTATTTGAGATGAAAAATCTATTTTTTGTGAGAAATTTGAAATATAATTTCGACTATCAGAAAAATTACATATTGATCAACAAAAAAATCTTTTTCAGAAGTAAATACAGTCAAAAATATTTTACTCCTCATCATAAATTGCAATATAATTATTTTATTTAGCATTCTGATATACAGCCATTTATGAAAACTATTTGAATGTTTTGAAAATAAAAATTGATTATTTTCAAAAAAATATTTTCTTTCAAGAAAATATCAAAGATATTTCCATTTATAAAATTGAGATGCGCTTACCAGAAGATAAAATCAATAGTTTTTTTAAATCATACATTTCTGCAGTTAAGATAAAAATTAAAATAAATTCATATATAATTCAGGGTAATGTACAAATTAGGACTCATCATAAAATCAGTATATGAAAAATCAAAGCGAATAAAGACTAGTTAACAATTTTTACATATTTTGGATTTATATTTTATAAAAAAAATATTTATCGATTATCATAGTTAAAATATTATAAGATAAAAACCTTTAAATTATTTAAAATCATAAATTCTGAGGTTTATTAAAAAGATAAATATTATTTAGTTGTTTTTCATCACAGTTTAAAAGATAAAATTTTTTTATTTTTCTTATGTAAAATCATAAATATATTTTACATTCTTGAATAATAACTTGAAAATTTGATTATGGTTAAAATTTGTATTATATATTCAATAAAAATTAAATATATTAAACTTCATCAATTTGTGATAGGATAAACAATGACAAATTTTTTATAATTTATGAACAGTTATTATATTTATTAGAAATGAAAAAGTATAAATTTAAATCGAAAATTCTTCTAAATCAACTAATTTCTACGATTTTATACATTTTTATTTCTTAAAATGGAATTGCTTAATTAATATATATTACCTTGTGTATCTTAGATATCATTCAGTTTTCTCTTTATTATTTCAACTTTAAATATTTTTGTCGACTGAGGGAAAAATATCTTTCTATTTTACATTATAAATTATATAAAAAATCATCATAGTTAAAAGGAGGAAAATTATGAAAAATAATACCATAATTATGTAAAACTAAACTTGTGCTAATTCTGTTTGTTAATCAGTCTTTTAAATGAAATTTAACTTTAGGAAAAAAATAAAATTTAATTTAGTTCAAAAATTAAAGAAATAGTTTGAATTGATTCCACGCAACATTAAATATATCTAATACAGTATTTATTTTATTCCGCGAGAATAAATAACTTCATCCAGGTTAACATTACATTTATCAAGAATTCTGAATCAATATATTCTTAAATTTATTTTTAATTTAAATCACTGTAAATGATCAACAAAAAGAAATATATTAACTCACAGTTCGTTATTGATTTATCTATTTTTAATTTCATAAGATACAATCAAATACTAGAATAATTTAAGATATAATTAATATGTTTATCAAAGAATTAAAATTTACATTTGTCATTAAATTTTAAGAGAAATTCATTTGAATTTAGTTCAATAACCCCAAATATTAACACTATGTATTTTTTAAAATTTCAAATATTCTAATATGTGACAGTTATTTTAAGTTAATATTTATAAAATAAATTTTATAATTTATTTTATGTAAAGTTTTTTGATGCAAATATCATTCGTAATATCGAATTCAAAACTCAAAAAAATATAATGTATATCCTTCTGTTTTTTATCAAATTTATATAATTTTAATGATTCATAACTCCTTTCATATTGATTATGGCGTTTTAAAATTATAAAAATTAATAATTCACATTGTTAAAATACGAATATTAAAAATTAAGATTTTTGTTCTTTTTTGTAAAAAATACAGAATTGTCTCAGATATACTTAATTTATGGTTCAAAACTACAGTTTTTTTTATTCTAGAAACATTTCTCATTTTTATATCACACAGTGATCACGTCTGATTTTTAATTTTAGATTTATTTTATGCCAAAATATTTTTATTGGGTATAATATATTTGATATTATTAACTGATGGTAAAAAATCAAAAATTAATATTGATCAAACATATGAATTTTTCTCTTTCGAAGAATTAATATCTATTTTAAAATTATGTTCTGATATTATCATAAATATTTAGAATATTATTATCAGCATAAAAAATCAACAAAGTTATTTTCACCTTTATATTTTATAAAATATAGTTTTTAAAAAAAATAAAATATGAATGTAACAAAACAACATAATTTTTAATCTTCAAAAAATATATTATTATTTATATATGATCAAATTACACATTTTTTTACTTAATCTTTAAGGGTTGAATAAATCAATAATACACTTAGAGCAAACAGTTCTGAAGTTATATGTATTAAAAAGTATAATGTATATGTGTGAAATGATATTGATACAATATTAATATAGATATATGATTAATTTGAATTATTTCGATTTGTAAAATATAAAATACATTTAAATAATGCATTGATTATTTTCGGAATTAATCTAATTATTATCTCTAGTTTTACATTTGAAATCTTTCTTGAAAATTATTTTTATGTATCAATTACCTAAATCCATATTTTTACGTTTCTCTATATATAGATAAAATATGGTGAAAATATTTATTTGTTGATGTGATAAACCTCATCAAATTAACAGAATATATCATTTTATGGAGAAGATGATTTTGTTACATCATTATCACTACCATATAATAAAAATGTCTATATTGTATCAGCATATTATTCTTCGAAAATATTTATTTTCTTAATATTTAAAATATACAACCTTTTTATTTTTAAATACAGAAGTTAGCTTTAAATCAATTTTTGACATTTTATTCTGTAATTCGATATCTTACCCTGTAGTCGACTCTTTTTGTTTGAGCTGACAATAAATATTTTTAAAATAAAGAATTATTCTTGTTTTATAGTATCGATGAAGTATGTCTTTAATAGTTCCAATTCTAAATACAATTTACAATAATAAACAACATAAACTGTTAAGATGAATATAAATTAAATCCAACATTTTTGAAATGATCATTTTTTATACCATTTATAAAAATTAAAATTTTTTGAAATTTATTTTCATCATAATTTTCTTATTCTCAAATATATATTTTGGTATTTTCAATTTCTAAATTCGGTTAAATTATTAAATATGAAAACATAAAATGTCTGAATATAGGATCTCATAAATATACTTACAAAATCCACATATTATTCACAAAAGAAAAGTTGATGAATAAAATTAAAAATTAATTCATAAAAGATCTTAAAGTGTTTTTAAAAACATTATATTTTTGCAAACAGATATTTTTAACTCAAAAAATTAATGTTAATGAGACAAAAATTGTGTTGAATGTCAAATTTAATACAAACAAGGTGATTACTTTTCGATGATAGTCTATTATAATTCAATCTTGATATGAAAACATTAGAGTATTTTCAATTTAATTTTTAATCAGAATCTTACGTAAATATATAAGCTTATCAATTTTTTTCAATTCAAACCTTTGTCTTATATTGTTTAAAACTGTGAAAATGATTTTTCTCTGAAAAAGATAATCAAAATTATTTGTTTGTAAAATTCTCCTAAATCATAAAAATTTTAAAAAAGAGAAATTTAATTCATATATATTTGTTTATAGATTCAATTAATTAAGATCATTTATAATGAGGAAAGATTTATATCACAAGAATATAATTAATATTCAACCAAAATACTAATTCAAACATGACATATAAAGATGTATTTAAATATTTATCTTTATATCAAGTAATATAACATCAATATTTTCAATCACGATTGGCCTTGGATTAAAATTTTTTAATACAATTTTTCAACAAATTGCATAGATTCAGGTAATTCTATTTATGATGATTAAATGTTCAAAAACGCATATTCAGATTGGTATTTCGTGGCCAATGTATTTTTCCAATATGATATACATTTCACAAATCATCTTATGAGTTATTATTTAATATATTTTATTCTTAAAATTGTCTTTATTTATTCACATGACAGTAGATCAATTTGATAAAATTTAAAAATCTTTGATCAAGATATTATATTCTTCAACTCAACTTTCCAACAAAAAGTTAATTAGTTATTATTTTGATTGTTAAAAGAGATATTTGAGTTTATAAAACGCAAAACATTTGCTTATAGTGATCTTTTTATCCAAAAAAATTTTTCATATTTAAAGAAGAATTTTTAATTTTATTTTTCACAACTCTATTTATTTTTTCGTATTACCATTTTGAAATAAATATCATGACTTTTTATATAACACAGTTTTTAAGAAAATTTCAACTTAATTTAATATTTTTCCAAATTTAGAAATGAATCGTGATCATATTTTAAATTTAATATTTTTGATAATATATTTTTTTTTAAAAACATCTAAATCGTTCCAAATAAAAAAATATTCATTTTTATGCGACGAAAAAAATTTTAGTTATCTTTGCTAAAATTTATAATTAAAGGAGGCCATCAGGTATTTCGGGTAATTCAAAATGACACTTAGATAAAAAAGATCCTAAAATTTAATTATAATTATTTATTTGAAAATTCTCAGCTTATTTGTTTTAAGTTACAATTGAATTATTACTTCAATGCTTAATTGTTAAATTGTTACAATTTGTTGATATTTATGCCTCACTATTTGCTCGAAATTACTTTTTGATAATTTAATGTGCTCTGTAAATGTAAATATGCACAATATTTGATATAAATTTCGCAAAATAGTCCAATGTATTCTATACAACCAAAATTTATCATTCATCAATCTAAATTTTCTAAAACTAATAAATGAAAAGAGCATTAAAATCTGTTTATTGAAGAACAATGCTGTTTATCTTTTAATACATAAATGTATAACCATGGTAACATTTTAACATTTGAAACATTCAAAAATGCTGTCTGTACCTCAACTATTAATCTCTAAAATATATTTTTTTTGTTTCCTCTACATTTAATTGCATTTTTAACTCATTGATCTTTAAAAAATTTTAATAATTATTTAATCACACCTATCAGCAAATATTGTTCACAGATTTATATTTTTATTGGTAACTTTGAACAAATATACATATTTTATAAATATATTCAAACTACTGAATACCACTAAGCCACCTGATATCAGATAAGAATGCGATATTCATATTATACACCTATCTTGTTAGAATATACAAAAATATCCGTAAATTAGTGTTTTTAAATTTTAATAAGTTTCATGAATGATAAATATTCATCATAGCATTATCAAATATAATTTTTATTTATAACAAATGTAACTCGTGTCGAATGTTATAAACTTAGCTAATTTGAAATTGATATTTATGTTTTTAATTAAAAACTCTTGCAATCATAAATTATTTATTATGGATTAAAAATTCAACATATCAAGCTTTAATATATGAGACGATTAATATTAAATCCTGATTTTATAAGAAAAATAACCCAAATCATAAAATGCTTGAAAGTATTAAATTCATGTTCAAAAGCTATTGAAAATTTATTCTGTGGTTAGAATAAATGAATATTTAGATTTTCAAAATAAAAGCCATGTTTCATATCAATACAGAAATGTCAAAAAATGCTATATATTTAAAATTTGTGCCTATTTTATTAATTTATTCAGTTTTTAAAACTAAAGGGAGATTTAATCATCCACCGAATAGAGAATAGTTAAAAAATTAGAAATATCATTTATAGTATATCATCTGACTGTTTATTTAATTCTATTAGAAGATAACATAATTGTAAATGACCTATATTGTTTGCTATTATTTGTATTGAATGCAGCAAGAAAATTTTTGATTTTCTTCTTTCTTACATTCAATGTCTCTAATTATTCTAATTTTTGGTTTCCAGATCATACAAATATTCTAAATTTATCAAAATTTTTATTTCTTTCGATTTATTATATTATGTGTTAAAACATTGACGATCGTAACATTTTTGAATATTTATATTTACATGAATAGAAGAAATCAATGTTAAATTGTCATGTTTAAATGTTATACTGAATCTGAATTCCCATATAATTAAATCCGCCAATCTCTTGGTTATCTTTTATATCCTATGTAAAACATTTAGTGATTTTTTCCACAAGATATCTCTCTTTAATAAATTTTTGATCAATACGAGTAAAAATATAAATAAAATTATTGTCCATATATTTACCACAAATTGACTTAATATTTTTCTTCTATGGACCTTTATATGTCATGGTAATGAAATTGATAATCGTAGCATTAATATATAATTCGCGTAAATGAAAATATGAATGTCATTTATTTCCATTATATTCAATTTTATGAAATTATACTCAGAGAAAATAAATTGAATAAAATGAACTTTAAAAGAAATAATCAAAATAACAAATTATAGAAGTCAAAATATTATTTATTTATTTTAAATATTTCACCCATTCAATGTCTTTATTTATGGTGATCAAAATTCCTGTTATCCTTCATAAACTATAATTTAATGTAATTTGACGAGAATTATTGAATTTGATAAATTTTTTTAGAAAATTATTTTTAGAAATATATAAGTCACTGTATTTTCCTGCGATATTAAATAGTTCGATAGACTCGTATTAACTAGAAGATCATTATCTTTATATATATTTAACATTTTTATCAACATACAGATTTATCTGACGAAAAGTAATTATGTTATACAAATAGATGATAGTTTATGAACACACATAAAAATATATTTGAGAAAAAATATTTATAACACTTAGATTTATTTTGATCAAAATTTTTGAATTTGTAAATGTGGAAAAATCTTAAAATATAAATTTTAAAATATTAAGAAAATAAACTTAAATGAATTTGAGTACTTTTATTTTGAAAATTTGGTCGATAATTTTATTAATAGTTTCTTAAATAAACTTAAATACTCTCATCGAGTTAGGTAACTTCTATTCATTAAATTGGTATATTTTTGTGATTCTGTTATGACTGTGAATTAGAAATATTTTATCATGAAAAAATTTATTTTATTTTAAATTTATTTGAAAAATATGAAGATGAGATTATATATTAATTTAAAAAAAACGTTGAATAACGAAATTTCTCGATCAAGAATTATATTAAGGTTTATGACAGTAAATTGTATGGTTGAATAAAATTATGTTAAATTAAATGATCTGTAGTAATCTTGATGAACAATGCCATATAATGAACATAATCATAAATTAGTTATCTAGAAAGAATCTAAAAAAATTATTTTCAGCCTTTGAAGCAGAAAATGTTTTTTAATTTTTATAAATCATTTTATTTTTTGATTAGTCAATAATGTATATATTATTATTTTTACATTGAAATTCTAAAGAAACGTGTTTTAAAATATATTTAAAGGTATTTTTAAAAATAATTTACATAATTATCTGGTTACTATCAAATATTATTCTTATCCCGTGAAAATTAATGGAAACCTTTCAACGTTTTTTAAAATCTAAATAAAAAGAATTTGGTTAAATCAAAATATCTAGAATTCTATCCAAAAATATAGATTAAATTTACATATATTCGAATGAATATTGAAATAAAAGATAGTTCTAACTTGAATTAAAAAATTGACAATTTTTAACTCATGATAAGTTTTGAAAAATTTTAAAAGTCTTAATGATAATTGATGGTATGTGATTACAATATCGAAATAATACTTTTAAGTTTTGATAAGACAATATATGGCTATATCATTAAAATAAATTAAATTTTTAAAATATAAATAAATATAGAAGGTTAAAAGTAACAAATTAAATAATCTTCAAATTTTATTTCATCAAGTAAATATCGTAATATTTTTATAAATTCAAATTTAAAATTATATCGAAATTTATCAATAATTTTTGAAAGATAATATTTTTTATAATTTTAAATATCTGTAACTATTACATATAAAACTAGTTATATAACACTTGACAAAGAGGAAATTTATCTAGAGTGGGTTATCTAGTTTATAAAGTAAGTAAACATGTCTTATAAAGACCTTGATCTGTGATATATCATTTGTTGAGTCATAAGCTAATAATATATATCTGTTCATCATGGATGAAGAATAGTTTTGAAGTATTACAATATCATTTATGGTTCAACGAATGGAATCTATTCAAAGATAAACGAGAATATCAATCGTTACACTAAATTCTCCAAATGAATTTTCATCAAAAATCTTAATTTCAAGACAATAGTTATTTTACAATGTCTGACAATTAATTAAAATTTGTACAGAAGTCAAAAGATCTGCTGTAAATGATGTGTATATGCAAAATTTATCTGTTAAAAAGTAGTTAATAAGGACAACATTTAGATTTTTTCACAGTTGATATTATGATGTATAAAGACTCATGTTTATGTGATATTTAAGTGTTATCAAAATCTATGTAACAAAAAAGATAGATTCATATCTTCTGGAAGCAATTCCAAATTAAATGTAGCATAGTATAAAAATTCACTGAGAGCGTAGAAATTTGCTATCTGAAAAATTCGCATCATTTTTACATTTTCGAGGAGACATAGTATTAATCATTTAAGTATTAATTTCCTTATAAAATAAAATATCGGGGATTAATCGTATTCTGAATGTATTTAGTTAGAAACTATTTCATAAATTATCCAAATTTGAAATTTATGTAGAATTCTAAATTTTCAACGTTATACCATTCATAATTTTTCAAATTTATTGTAAACGGCAAGAACTCTTGCTTTATATAAATCTTGCCGAAATTTCTTGACTTGAAAAAACCAATATATAAAATGATTAAGAGCTAAATATTTTTGCAATATTGAGAAAAAAAACTCATAAAGGACTGAAAAATATATCTTGATAGCTTGAGTTAAATAATAAATTTATTTGTATGATCACGTCTCAAAATAAATTTTGGGTAACGTTTTAAATATCGTCAAATGTTAGAAATAGGCATTAAATTACACCATATATCATTATTTCATTCGAGAGGGTGATCATAACTAACCTAATTTTCAGAGTTTTTTACATTGAGATTATCAATAATTTTGTAACACTATGGTGAAATATAACTTGAAATGAGAAGATACCCAAGATTCTGAATTATTTTAACATTCAAATTTTAATATAGGCCTAAAATAGTTAATATTACAGTTCTGAAATCTCTCTGATTAAATTTATTCATTTACAAACTACGTCTTAATCAGTCAAAATAGACTTCTTACTCTGTATAAGGCTTTAATAAGACTATACCTGATCATTTAGTGTCGTCATCATAGATTATAGCATAATTATTATGAGCTTAAAAGATATTTCAGATGTAACGATTTTTTTATTATTGTCATAAAATAGTATGAAATAATCTTTGTAAAGTGATTTCAGTTTTGAAACATCTTTTTCTGAATTTTAAGGCTAGATACTACAAGAATGATATTCCTGGTTACCAGAATGCTTTTACAAACTTGTAAAATTTATTGATTATCATTATTTGAAATTATTTTAACATGTCTGATTTTATAAGCATCAATTTTTTTGTGATTTTTTTTAAATAATATTTATTCTAAGATGTAGTATCCATAAAATTTATTGACATGTGATTTTTGTTAGTACAACTAAAGAATTAATATATTTATATTCAACAATCAATTGATTATAATGATCAAATTCAAGCATAGTATTTACTTGTGATATCAATAAATAAAATACTTTTTATTATAAAATATACGGAACAACTTGGTTGGCTTCATACATCAAGTATATTATTTGTATAATGTAAGACATGAAAATTCTTTATATTCACAAACTTAAATATTTTAGTTTAAATAATTCAAAATCATTTTTTATTATTAAAATTGGATATTCAGAATTACTTTTATGCCATATTTTGGCAATTAAGATTTTTATAAATATCATAAAAAACTTGAATAATTAAATATTTATTTATTCTATCATTGATATAACACATTTTACGTTTTTCAGAAGTTATAAATTATATTAAATTTTATAAAAAAAATATAGAATATATAAATTTTGAATTATTTAAATTTAAGTGTTAGATGTAACATTCATAAATATAATAAAAAGAGAATATAAAAAATAATTTTAATCTTTTTAAATATTAAAAATATAACATATTTTTGCAAAATATGTTATATATAATTTTTCAAATTTAGCGATAGCGAAGTTATTTAAATTTTATTAAAACGATTAATACCATGTAAACATAATTTTTTCATTTCGTCAATTGAGTTATCACTCAAACAACATTAATTTAAAATTCAAAAAAAATTTATTATGCGTTACGAAATCATTTAAAATAGATTTAGTTATTATTAATAAATAATGCACTCGAATTAAAAATTTATAAAATAATTTGCTGATAAAGGATATATTATTTTTGCTTAAAATTAAAATAAATGACATTTAATTTGTATTTTAAATTGTTTATCATTCATAGATTAGGAATTAACGATGCATTAAAATTCGAAGGAACATTGAAAGATTATTTGCGTAAAAGAGATAATTGTTTTTTGTCGAAAAATTAATATTTCAAATATCAATCGATAAAATTATTTTTTATTAGATAAAATAAATTTTTATCTTCAAGTATATGATTTTATATGTTTCGAATCTTGCTTATCTGATTATAAGAACCATATATAAATATTTTTAATTTTTATTTTATTAATAAGCTTGCATGCACTCATATATATACCTAAGAACCAAAATTTTATTCAACCTTCAAGAGAAATTTTATATTTTACTATGATTTTTTATAATTTAAATTTTTCGATGTGCAGACATCATTATATGCTCGTATAAATGTATTTGCGATTTCATTCTCAATTTATTATTATTCTTATCAATATATTTTAAGGTTTTTCATTTCACAAAGTTTTAGCTTTTTATAAATTTAATAATTTAATCATGAAATATTTGTCATAAATAAATAGATTCAAAATTTCAAATTCAACAAGATTACAAAGAGACAGATCAATTTTAATTTATTTGAGAATAAAAAATTCTTTGGAAAAATTTAATATGGATATTTTTGAAAACTCAACATAGTATGAATATATCGTTAGTTTTATAGGTTATTCACATTTAATAATTTATTTTAAAAAATTATAGAGAATAAATTCATTCTAATTTCGATTTCATATTAACTTAAAGTTGTTTTTATTATTCTTTTTACATTTCAAACATGACATAACTCATGTTGCGTTCAAAATAATATAAATGATGTTAACACACTAAATACATTATTTATAGCTCTTTTGTTAAAGATGAATTTTATGACATTTTAAAACACTCTCAGATACATAAATTGATGATATTCAAGTGAAATATTCAATTCATTCGTTAAATTTTTTTATATTTTTTCTTTATTTTAATTTCTTATATAATCTATTATATCTGAGATTTAAAATTTTATCAAATTCGCGCTTTTGTGGTATCAAGTAACAAATCTTACGGAACTGGTAATACAGTTATCAATATTATAAATTTTTTAAGAAAGTTATCCTTTAAAAATTTCACGATTCAAAGTAATTCTACGTTTTGATATTATAGATTCATATCTTATTTCTATGTTTACTCAACTATATTGGAAAGTATAATCTTCATTTTATTAGCAAAACTCAAAAACCAATTTTGTATGTTTATTCTTCTGTTAAAATATTTTTTTCATATCTAGTATAATAAGATGAAATTAATATTATGTAAATAATATTTTATATATCAATAAGAGAGATATAAATATGCAGCGTTATATCGCATTCGTTCTATCATAGTTAAATATTTATGAATAATACATTTGTAGTATTATTTAAATGATATGATAGAATTTTATTATTTATTCCTATTCTTCATTATATTTATATTTTTAAAAGTAGAAATCAATGAATTTAAATGTTTTAAATATTTTAATGTATAACTATTTATTATAAATTTTTTCATCGAGAATATTATGAGAGATAAAGAGATGCTGAGGGTTTTATTTTGAACAAGCTATTAAAATATTAGTATTTCAAGAGTGATATTTTTAATTTTTCAGAATGTCTGGAGTATATCATAGAGGAATAAAAAATTTGACTATGAATAACTGATCATATAATATTCATAAGCGAGCATGAATAATTTAATTTTTTAATTTCATAGATTAAATTAAACAATGTTGTATAAAAATATTTTATTATGATATCATAAATAAAGATACATTTTATATATTTTCAAAAATATAAAATTGCCATTAACTTTACAAACATCCTGAAAGAATAAGAAGCGTGGAAGAAAAAAATCAAAAAAATACGATTATGAGCGTTTTTTATCGTTCATTTGAACATTGTTCCGAGACATTATTATTGAAGAAAATCGATAAAACTCCAACAGATAACTGTAGAATCTATAAAAAAAATTTAATTTAACTTAAAAACCAAGATATGATAATTCACTTCATCAAATTAGATTTTCAATGTTATGAACAAAAATTAAAAGAACTCGTTAAGCTGGATCAAAAGGAAGACAGCTGAATCGATAAGATTATCCGGATAAAAATAAATATAAACGATCTAATATCATTATTGGATCGTGACAAACAAAGGAAAATTTAAAACTAACACATTCTCAGAAACGAAGAAAATTTATTTGTGAAAAATACTTCCTACACAAAAATTAAGCCTTCATTGATGAGCATCACAAAGTGGAATCCTATCGAAACAGTTATTGATGATAACACAAATCCTGAACAATTAAAAAATAAAGAAAAATTTACTTAGTTTTTGAGTTATTTTGAAAATGAATCGTTAAACCTTGTTAAATTCACATCTCCAAGAAATGAAAATTACAAAACGATTGTTAAGATACTTTAATAAGAGTATGTAAATGTAAAAGAATAAAAAGTTTTATATGAAAAATAACAATGTGGAATACTCAAAGAACGATAAAGATTTAGTTATTAAATAACTTGAAAAAGAAAATTACCTCAGAGGTATTGAAACTTTAGGAAAAAGTGCAAAATGAGCGCTTTCTATAAGTTGTTGAAAGATAAATAAAAAACACTGTAATTATCCATTTGAGAGTGATGAGACTTTTTGATACCTTTGTCATTGACGAATTCAGTAAATCTCTTGGGAAATACACCAGAAGGAGAAAAAGGCCATTTCATTAAAATTCATATTTTAATCATATATCCATATCAAGAGAAAATATAGATCTAAGAAGATAGTGCGCATAATCAACAAAGTCGATTCTCCAAATAAATGACTGGGTATTGATCACTCTATGATAGAATTCACGTATTGGTTTGATCATTCTACATTAATTTGAATTCTGGTCAGATTAAAGAATTGCTTCAGAACTAAGTTTTTTTATAATGTTAAATGTGACAGGATCATTAATCACATCTTTGGTTTAAACAATTAAATACGGCTCATCCATTGAATAAGTTCAAAAATCATATCTCTTGTCTTCAGAAGAAAGAAAGTTAATGCCTTTATCAGTTGTACTATCTCTTCAACTGTCTGTCAAGAAAAAGAAATTTACTCCAAAAATAAATTTCAAAAACTGGGGGCTACCGCAGTTACATTCTCTCAAATACTACAAACAGGATGGGTTACAAACTATCAGGTATAGAATAAAAACAAATAGCCTTTTAAACTTGTACTAATCAAAAGATATTTATAGTCATCCAAAGTAAATATTTGCTTTTACAAAATTTGATCAAAATCGAATAGATATTAGCAGATTCGATGAATTTTTTATGGATTATCCTGACATTAAATAATGGAAGTCAATCGTTTCAGAAACACTACATAACAAACTTTTTGTGGATAGTTAAGAAAATTCAAATGGGATGACCTCATTTAGATTGACTCATCCTTGTTCAGAGTTTATTGAATCATCTAAAAATATCCAAGATCACCTGAATTAAAAAAAAGTGCTTGCGCAAAATATTATCTCGATAGAAAAATAGTCAAAATCAACAACAAACATAAAATATTCTAAATCGTATTTAAATGGATTGATCAAATAGGAATACCTGAATATTCAATGTATACGATTTTAGGCATAGCCAGAATTTATTTATATGATAATATCAAAAGAATAGATGGAAGATATCCCATTTAGCTTTCATAGAAAAAATAAAGATATGTAATATTAGACAACTTTGAAATGTGATTCGATACACCACATAAAATATCAAATATTTTTAAGAATATGATAATATCATTCAATATCCACTGCATTACTGCATAAATGAATGTGTAAATAATAGTCGCAAATCGGATAATGACCATTATCTGATATATCGACGTTTAATAAAGTATGACAAAGCCAAAACAAAATTAACGATAGTATAAGACGGTTCTGCTTTGTGGATTAATAATAGTATCTTATTTAACCAACATTTATTCAAAATAAAATCTTTAATATAAAGATTTGAATTTGATATTAATGAGATTTTATTCATATATAACATACTATTTTATTAGGAATTGTGAAAACTTTCTTAAAAACAATAATGACGAAAATCGATGTACGTTCAGATTTCTATGGATCACAGTATTACACAGCAGTGATATTTCCAATAATATCAAAATTTATCTATTTTAATGGATTACATATTGGTTCATATTTTCTCCTTTTCAACTTTAAACATGAATTTTGTTTCATTTCATCAAGCAAATTGATAATAATTCCAAAATATTCATATGAACTGTTTAATAGATAATGTTCTAATTTGATATAAATATATTTTTGATGTAATAAAATGTCATAATGAGGATAAATCAAAATATACAATCGCAAAGATGAATCTAAGAGAATGGCGTTGAAAAATAATATTATGAATTAGTTATTTTATGAAGAAATTAAAAAGCAAACCTTATTAAAAATATTAAGGATCAATATGGGACATAATAAGAGACAAATTACTTATCCTGAACTAAGACGTGATCATATAGTCAAACACTTTTGCAAAATACCACATTGCTGAGTTCATTGTCATATTCTTTGATTTAATTAAGTTTTAAATCCTGTAGAGTAAAAATAAAAATATTACTTCATAAACGATGACCGGATATCACTGATTTTGACAAAAATCGTCTTAAGCATATTATAATATATGGAGAATATCTATAATTATGCTTGCTAGATATATTGACCTGGAAACCTAAACAATTGATCCTTCTAAAACTTTATGTTTTGTTTATACAACCATGGTATGCTACGAATACGGATTATTTATTGTTACACACGAGGCCATTGGAATTAAATCAACTTTGATATTTTAAAAATATAAGTTGTGTTAAAACGTCAAATATTTGTAAAGCGTTAAGAGTTGCTGGTTGCGATTATTCGAGTTAGAAGCAGCAACATATTTTTATAAATATTGTCTATGTGATGAGAATATTGCATATTTTAACGATTCCAATTAGTTATTTATTTTATATTTACCTGAAAAAACTCCCACTGTATGTACTAAGAAGAATATCTGAAATTCAACAAATATTAAAAATATAAACTTTTGGCACACAAAGATGGCTACATTAAACCTGCTGATATAGCTTCAAGAGAGGCATCCGTCAAATAAATTTTGAACAATCAGATTTAATTTCTCGGTGCTAAATGGATCATAACAGGTTGCGTCACAAATTCTTATACGAATGTCTCTGAAACCATTCATGAAAACTCATTCAATATTAACAAAAAAAAAGGAATATCGATGTCAAAGAAATTTATATGATAAATATAGATGATATAAATGCATACGACAAATTATTAAATCTCAGAGAATTAAGATGTTAGAAATTTGCCTAATTTCTATGTTTCAATGCTCTTAGTGGGCTATTTAAATCAAATGGTGAATTACCTCAAAGAATTTCGGGTTACAAAACAAATGAAGAAATCAAAAAAATATTCGATCAATTTAACTCAATATGTAAACAATAAATTTTTTCAAAAATCTGAAAAAGTCATAACAAGATAAATGATTCAAAGATAAATTAAATTTATCTCGAAAATTATTATACTTTGAGAAGGAAAATACATGCGAATCTATCTAATCGTAAACATACTATCCACACACCGAATGTTCTTCACTTTAAATCATTTATTGCTTAAGGTTATGAATTTTTCTTTTTTTTCGAGGTACATCAGGGAAGAGTTTCTTAGACTCAAGCAGAAATTAGAGGGCAAAACTAGATCCTAAATTACAAACCATTAATTTTATCAGTCATTCAAAACTGCAACATGTGCTCAGTTTGCCATGTGATAAACATTAAAATTTTTCATTATAATGTCAATATGATCTCAGCATGTTTGAAAATTAATCACTCTTTACAAATTTTGGAGTTGACTAAGTTGGTTCAATGATGTGATAATTTGATGATAAAATAATCAAGATTTTGATATTAAAGTATGTTTGCATTGATTTGTGTTAGATTCGTTTTGAAATTTTTTAAGATTTAACCATAAGATCATATTAATACTTTTATCTTATACTTTATGTCTGAAGGGTTCATCAAAAGTTTATTTTTTCAGACAACGCGTTATATGTTAGAGCTGATACTAGATTTTTAATAAATAATTTAAACCTAAATTAAGAGTCGCGTGATACTGACGAATTCTTGCAAAAACATTTTATCGATGGAAATTTATCACAGAATACGCTTCTGGGGGATGTGACTTTTTTAAAAGATTGGTTGTATGTATAATAAAAATTTGGTAAAACGCCTGACACTTGACTCAATATTAGAAATTGATGAGTTTCCTATAGTTGTGTCATAGATAGAATAAATAAAGAATAGATGTCAACTTATTGACATTTATAATAATGTTTAAAATTTAATTCTCAACCTTTGTTTGTTCTTTTAGATCAACGACATGTTAAAGACCTTTCAAAGTAAATCAGACCATTCGTTTAATTTCTTAGAATTAACAGGATTTCAGTTAGAGTTTTAGCTATTTTGTTTTCAGAAACAGGTACATACTACTTGTGAATAAAACTCAAAAATGTGTATATTACTGTTCTTTGAAATACCGCATACTAACTAAATAAAACTAAATATGAACATCAAAGTGTATTAACCGTTTTCATAAATAAAGAATTTAAACAGTGGCTTGTGGAGAATAGTCAATTCTTATCAAATTTAACAAAAGCACTGATGGACCTATTCGCAGATCAAAGGTTCAACCGGAGAATAAAAAAAAACTTCGAATCCACTCCTATCAAAGTTAGTTTCTCTGTTAATCTATGTTCTTCATAGAGTGTCAAAAAATAAACAAAAATCTTTTGAAAGGAAGCTACGTGACAAAACGAAAATTAGATTTTATAGTTTTAAATTTTGACAAAAATATAATTTTTAAAAATCATTCTTTCAGTTTTTCTTCTACGCTTTTAACAGTAAAATAATATATGACACACATATTTAGAAAAGAGTATGTTCATTTAATACAACTTGAAAAATCATGAAATTTTAAAATTATTTTAATAAAGAAGCAATAAAAAGCATTCAATCTTTAAAATTGAAAAATTATACCATTTTTGTCATTTAAACAATTTCAAAATGAGTCAATTATATTTTTAGTCAAAATATTTTCGATTAATCATATTTTTAATAAAATAAAAAGAATGAAAATTGTATATTCTCCATATAATTGAAAGAAATATTTTTTGAAATCACTTATTGTTCCTTATTAATTTTTGAAAATATTTATTAATCAAATGTTTTAAAGTCATTTAATGAAATATTATCGAATGAAAAGAATATTTAAAATCTTAGGCAAGAATATTTATTGAAGAAATGTATTTTATTTTCATAATATTAAGGAGTAAATTATATTTGTGAAATAAAGAGGCATAATGAAGAAATCTTTATCAAAATATATTAAATAAAGTCATTATTTTAAAAGATGTAGGAAAATATAAGAGATTTTCCCAAAATAATATGATAAATTAAAAATTATGAATAATTTTTCAAAGATTATAAACTTTTAAATTTAAAACAATATTCGATTTAATTTAATTTTACATCCGATAAAAGATAAAATTATTGTTTTTATATAAATTAACTAACAATTTTTATGATTATATTTCATACTATTTGTTTTTTTTATTTGAAGATGGTTAATATTTGTAATTATAATACCATATATTTAAATTTAATATTTTAAAACGATTATTTTTGATAATACTAATGACATAGAGACAATAATTAAAACACATCTTATCTACAGATTAGTTTAAAGGATTTTTATTTCAAATATTCTTGTGATCATAATGTTAAAAGAAAATTTTATAAATATTTTAATCAACGATTTATCAAATATTGTGTAAAATATACAAATCTCATATTATGTATTTTGTTGATATTTAATTAGTGTTGATGATGGAAGAGTTCATGTTTAAATATATTAAAAATTATTAGGCTATTGGTTCAATCTATTATCAGCGTAAAGTTTATATGAAAATATGTTGAGAATAAAAGCTATAGACATAAAAATCCATGTTTTTATTCATATATTTGATTGAATCTTAAGATTTTATCATATTTAGGATTTTTTAGTATTTTTTCGTTGATAATTTAATAATATGAATTCAATGATATTGAAGATATCTTCAATTTAGAAATTTTTCAAGACTTTTTAAATTTAGATAAATCCCGTGTAATTACGTATTTGATATCATCAATATCATGAATGGTCAGATTTATTTACTGATATTTATGTTAAATTGTATCAAGATTTAAAAGCACATTAATGTAAGTAAATTTTCAGAATGAAAACCCTTTGACATAATATTTAATATTAAGATAGATATAATTTATATTATTCATTCTATTTTAAAAAATGGGGTAATGTTTCAAATTGGAGGAAATTAAAAATATTTATGTCATTAAAAGTATTTAAATAATTTAAAAATATATTTACAAACAGAAAAATTACTTGAAGATAATTAGTTGATACTAGTGTTCAAGTAAAATTTGATATCTCAGATCAGTAGAAATAATATGACGTTTTGGACAAATAAATTAGCTATATTTTGTTAATTTTACCTATAAAAATTAAAAATATTTGTTTAAAGCTGATACGCATTTCAATCAATATAAAATACATTTATTGAAATTCCATGTACAATAATTTTTAGGTTTTAATAAATCATATTTTTTGAGTATATTCATAATCTTTATCATTTAAAATTGAAATTATGATTTATTAATTATCAGAGCTATGCTAAAAAATTATAACATAAAATAAACAGATTTTTAGTTGATAAACAATATTTAATATTGCATTTGTAAGATAAACATAATTTGATTATAAATACAAGATTTTTTTGGCAAATGTCCCATGGTATATATAAAAACAAATTTAAATAACATTTTAAGATTTTTAAAATATAAATTTGAAAAAACTATTATTTATGAGGTTTTATATCCATGTTTATGATTTTTATACTTTAGAAAAAATAATTAAAAATTTAAATTCTTAATAAAATAAAGTCTGAATATTTATCTCATAGGAAAACTATAAAAACTCGAATATTTCATTCTTCAAAAATATTTTACCTTTTGTGATTAATATTGAAATATTTGAAATTTTTATTTAATTTAAACTAAAATTATTAAAAAAATGGTGTTTTTAAAGAATTAAGATGATTTTAAGAATAATTTAAATAAAATTAAATGTTAAAAATGTACACAAACTAATTTCGATTATTATAAATGTGATAATATGGAATTCATAAGTCTATTTTCTTGACGTATTTTCACTTTTGTTGTATTTAAATTGTAACAATTTTAATTTTTCAATATTCAAATAAATAACCTTTCGCGAAATTTATTAGATTTCATTTAAAAATATTTTTAATGAAAGATATAGGGTTTCCCAGCAAATAACGTCACTTTCCCAAAAATTAACGTCATATTAAAAAAAATCAAATAAATAAATAATTGGAGTAAAAATTAAAAGCCGTTATATTATTATTTTGTAAACACTTTGAAATCAACCTATAAAGTAATTTTTTAATGCCCTTAAATGACTGAGGAAGAGAATCACATTAACAATGAAAGAATTATAAGGAAAAGAAGGACTTTATCCACTGAACAAAAACTAGCAATAACAGAATATTTAAATCATGGAATAAAAATCTCAGAAACTGCTAGAAGATTATTAATTCCTCGAACAACTATATCTACATTTTCCAAAAGGTTTTTTGATGGGAGGGAAACAGTAAGACGAGGTCGCTCACAACAAACAAAGCTGAATGATCATCAAAAGGCCAGGCTTCTTCACTTGGTTAATGATGATCCTACACGAACACTTGAAGCATTGAAAACAACCATTGAGCTGGAATTTAATATTCAAATAAGTAAAAGTTCGATTGATCGTTATTCAAACGATTTTCATAATTCTATAAAACAATTATCTCTTGTTCCAGAGAGCAGAAATTGTGAAAGAACCATTCAACTGAGATTTGAATATGCAATAAATTTTAGTAATTTGCATTTTAACGTGGAAGATGGTCGTTTTGTTTTTATTGATGAAGTAGGTTTTAGTGTTGCAACTAGAACGAAAAGAGGGCGAAGCTTAATAGGAGATGTGCACATTTACGAACACGTTCAATAAAATCAAGGAATATTTCGGTAATAGCTGCATGTAATAAATATGGGATGATAAATCATCATATTCAAGGTAATTCTGTAACCGGTATTCAATTCAAAGAATATTTGCTGCAATGTAAAGAGGTATGTATTGAAAAGGGAATTATCGAGCCGATTTTTATAATGGATGATGCCCGCATCCATCATTTTCGTGAATTACGTGAAATACAATTGGAAAATATAATAATAATTAATTATCTTACCCCTATAGTCCCAAGCTTAATCCAATTGAAAATGTATTTTCCAAGTGGAAAAATTACGTTATAAGGAAAATGCACAGAATGAAAGCGAACTGAAAATTTTATTCAAAATGGATTTAATATAATTACTTCTTCGGATTGTAGTGGTTATTTTCGAAAAATGCTTGGTTATATTGAGAGGTCCAAATCCCGTGAAATTATACTTGAATAGTTAAAAATTGATCTTTAATAAAATAAAATTTTTTTATCTATTTTAATTTATTTTTATAACAACAATTATTTATTTATTTGATTTTTTTAATATGACGTTAATTTTTGGGAAAGCGACGTTAATTTTTGGGAAAATGACGTTATTTGCTGGGAAACCCTATAATATAACTTAATCCTCGCATGAATAAGCGGATCGATTTCAAATAAAATTTACCCATTAATAAAAAGAATCTCGTTTGAAATTTTGAATTGATAAAATTTACTTTTTGAAAATGTATAATTTTCATGTATGAAAAAACCTTTTATATATGCTGTTGAGTTTTAGTGTTAATCTATACCAATATTATTTTTCATATATTTTTTAATCGAAGGATATTAAGAAAATTAAATCTATAACAGACAAAAATTTCATTTAAAATTTTTATTTCTATGTAATATAAATAAACAACATTCTCAAACATCTAACTTACTGGATCTCGTTAATCTTTTCTTTTTAATGTTCTTGATGTAGTTATAAACAAGAAATCATTTAAAAAATCACAAGATATTATTTCATTTTGAGAGAGTGATTCAGATGTAAGTTATTTATATATCAAATATTAATATACCAAGATGACTTGTGTTGTTATTAAATTGTTACTTATATTAGAAGCTGTGAATTATTTAATTTTAATCATTTTTCACTAATATATTTGTAAACATATCAAAAATATTAATTATCTTTCTTAAGATAATGTAATGAAACAATTTATTTTTTAAATCGAGGCAAAATATAATAAAAAATTCTCAATATAAATATGAAAATAATTGATGTAGATGTTTTGTAAAAATTAAAATTATCAAAATATAACTTCAAAAATAAAAACAATCAGAATCATGATAATAAAAAACCATCATAGATAATTGAAATATCATGATAATTATTAATGCATTTCTAACAATGTTATATCGTATCAATTTTATATTGCCACCTTATCAAAATAATTATACATACAAATTTTAAGTAGAGTTTAAATGCATTTGTCAACATTCAAATGTATTCTGTTAATGTGTTGATTTAAAACATGTATGATATTTGTTAATATTTAAAAAATATTTAACAGTTCAGCATCAATTAAATAGCAATTATTAATGTTTATAACACGATTTTAGAGAGTAGAATTATAGAATTAGAATTGTTAAGATGACAGTAAAAGTTTTGTAAGAGTAATCCTCTAACATTATCCTGTATTCGTGAATTAAGTTTTAATAATTGAAACTAGAAACGAATTTTAAAATTAAACGCAAAAAATCTAAATTTAAAACTTTTAAAAACACATATATATATGAAATAAATTTGAATTAATCAATAACATAGATAAGTAATCCTCATATTTGAAAGATGTTTTTTTCTAAAATTATAATTATTAAATTTTTATGTTTATAATTTATCTTATTTAAAAATAAATAAAAGAATATATTATGATATTTAAAATTCATAAATTTATAAAAATAGATTTGTAGCTTTATTTCAAACTGATATATTAAGAACAAAATATGATACTAATAATCAGATAAATATTATTTACATCAACGATGAACCAATAAAATATTTGATTGAAAAATTTAAATTTTATTTAACATTTTTTTGTTAGAGAATACTTATTTTTTATTTGAATAAAAATGAAAAAAGTTTAAATCCATATTTTTTATTTTTATAAATTTGACAATGATAAAAATGCATATCGTGTGAATTGAAACAACTTTTTCAGTCAACGGTATATAAATAACAAAAGAGAATATGATATTATGCAAATGGTACACAAAAATTATATCATGAAATTTCATTATTCTGAATTCAAGTCTACTTTTATCTTGCATTTGTTATACGAAATTTATGCTTTAACATAACTTTTATTTATAATCAATCATATATGCTTAATATTTTGAATTTAGTGTTCAAATATATCAGTTGAATCTCTTTTTTGAGGTTTATAATAATCTTCAACAAAATTTTAAGTCATGTTAAAAGAGTATTTTGCAGAGATTTATATATAACAGCGTTTAACAGATTATATCATTCCTTCTAATAAAATTTATATTTGTTTAGAATTTTTTTTTAGTTTTTAGATCCTATTTTATTGAAATAAAAGAAAAAAACTTATGTTTGTTAATATTACTTTGTATTCATGAATAATATCCAACATAAATTTACCTGTGTTGGTTTTAAATTAGAAATCCTTTTATTTTAAATTTTAGCCCAAAATTTAATCTAAAATTTTGTATATTTTCATAAATGTAAACATTATTCGTATAATTCAGATATAAATTAAATTAAGGAATAAAAGAAAAAATTTATTTCAAAATTATTAATTCAACATAATTTTATGCTTTTTTGGAACTTTGAAAAAGTAAAAATTAATTTTAAAATTATCAATTTCACAAAAATCGTTCAGATATTTATTTTTAATTTATAACAAAATGAATTGCCTCTCATACAACATAAATAGATCACACATATTAAATTAAAATATTATTGAAATTAATATATTCAAAAGAAAATCAACAGAATTGTTGATATCAAAAAATTAAAACTATATTCGATATAAATGACTATAAATATAACAGATAATTTTATATTGCAGTGTATAAAATCAAAATTTATACTAAATAAGAATAAGGTAAGTATTAAAATTTTTATAATAAATATAAGATAAAATATAGATTATGATACAATAGATTAATATAATACATTTTAATATTTCATCTTAATTTAAACAAAAAAAAAGATATATATAAATTAAAATATCGTGATGAAACTTTCATAATTTCTCTTAATGCAATAATTTACAGAACGTTTATAATTCAAAACGTTATTTGAATATAAATATTTTCAAGCTTAATACATATATTTCTATTATTTATGGCACAAAAATACGGAGAAACAAAAACAAAACAATATTTAACAGTTTAAATGTGATATATTTGTTAGGTTTTTGTATTAAAATAGACACATAAAAAAATTGACTGTATTTATTGAAGAAAATTTTCATAAATTATACAACTTGATAAGAATCATTGAGAGGGCATTTTTTTAATTTTAAAACAAGTATGAGAGGATTTTCAGAATCTTAGACTTCATTTAGTCTAAATAAATATATTTATGATAATTACAAAGGGAAATATTCAAAAAAAAATTTAACTAAATAATTT
This sequence comes from Neodontobutis hainanensis, assembly GCA_024349245.1. Lineage (NCBI taxonomy): Eukaryota > Metazoa > Chordata > Actinopteri > Gobiiformes > Odontobutidae > Neodontobutis > Neodontobutis hainanensis. Next base: position 4,741 of record JALDNG010001798.1, on the reverse strand, counting down.
ATTTGAATCTATCATCATTCTTTGAAGCCACAAATATCAAAAACAATATTTGATCAATCGATTTTATCACTGAGAATTTAAGATTTTCACTGATTATATTACCTATGAAAGATTAAAATTTTCACATTTATTGAGATCATATTTTCTTGTTGTTATTAATTTTAAAATTATTTTTATGAGATTTTTGTACTATAACTCTTAAAAAGTTTGCGTTCTAATTTTGATTTTAAAATATTTTCCATTTGACATAAATTTAAAATTAATTAAAATCTGGTTCTTGAAAAGTAATATTAGTTTACAAGGATTAAAATATAAGATTTTAATTCGTCATTCGGAAATTTTCATACAGTATAAAAATGGCAAAAAGCAATATTTTTAAAAATCTTACAAAATAAATTTATAGAAGTTACAATTAATGGAATAAAACGAACCCAAATGATAAAATAACTTCTTATTTCTTTTACGCTTGGATATACAATTCGTTTGTTCAAACGAATAATTAAATCAATAAAAATATTTTAATATCTGGTATATTTTTTATATTCTTAGTTTCATTAATTCGATAATTATAGAAAAGCTCAGTTTTAAATATTTCGTTGTATTATTATAAAATAAAACTACTCAATTTCGTAACGTCAATATATTAGATAAGATTAAATATTAATGTATTCTAGGTCAAGAAGCTTGAAGAAATCATTTTTTTGTATTCTATATATTTATACATCATCAAAGATATATTTAATTAACTGATGATAATACTTGTTTTATTGATCTAAGAGTTTATTTACCGTTTCTAAAATGTTTGATACATACAAAAATATAATATTGATATTTTAAAAAAAAAATCCGTATATAAATTCTTTTTGATGTTATTTAAACACATTTTTATAAAATTATAAAATCATGATAAAATCAATTTCTCACGAAAATATTTTAATCGTTCGACAAAATAGCAAATAAAATTTTGCAACTCTATTAATTCTTTGATGAATAAGATGTTTCTAAATTTACAATTGCCTTGTTAATTTTATTGTATGTATAAAACTTGTCAATTATGTTTGGTGTTTTTTTTATATTTTAAGATCATTTACTGTCATTTGAACACTTGTAAATTGATTTAACTAATATAAGGTAACAAATATAAGCATATGTTTTAATAAAAATTAATAATAAACATAATCTAGTATTTATTATGGTGGTAAAACATTGAAAAAACAGATACAAAAATGTTATATAAACACAACATTATAATTGTTGCTAATCTTATGTTAAAATATATTTAGATGGTTTGCAGAAAATCAAATTTAATAGCAGGTCTGATTATTCTTCAATCCATTTTAACAGAATTGGTTCAAACTATTACATACAATGGTTTTGAAAGGAAAGGAAAAAAATCTGTGAATTCAAATAAAAATAATATTATTCTAAAATGGAATAATTCGATGAATCAATTTCATTTGATTTTACGAGATATACAAATACAAGTATCTATTTTATTAACAAGAACCAATCTCACTATGAACTGATTGATATATATGGATTGAATTCAAAAAACCAACTGGTTAATGTAGTTGAAAAAGAGTCTTTTGATTGGAGAAGTAAGTCTAAAGTACTTTCTCCATTTGATGAAAAACAATGCAATGCCAGCTATATAATATCTGCAGTATTTATGTAAAAAAATTTAGCTTTCTGCATTAAGTTCACAACTTTTACTCAAATCAAGCAAAAAAGTGCGTCTAAGTGCTCAACAAATACTTGATTGTATCAATATACCAAAGAAAGATCGATGCAGAAAATCGAATTTGGCCCGTGTTTATCAATTTATGAGACAAAAGGGAACTGTCTTAGATGAATATAATCCATACAGAGCTAATGTACATTAATTTTTTAAATCAGGTAGGAAAGTGTAGAAGAATAAAACGTAAAAAGTTGTTTAAAATCAAAAAATCAATATATTTTCCATACAACGAAGCAAAATTAAGGAAATTAATTTCAACATTGGGTCCTGTTGTGGTTTCAATTAATACAGACAACGAGGACTTCAAAAATTATAATGGAGGAATTTTAGATCCTAAAAAATGTTCAAAGAAGAACAAAAATCGCTTCATGTTGGCTGTTGGATATAATATGACTCACGAGACACCATATTATATGTTACAAAACACGTAATTATCATCTACTATTGTAGAAAAGGAGAATCATGGGGTGAAAGTGGATATTTACGGATTGCAGCAAATAAGAACACGTGTGGATGGCCACTAAAGCTTCCATCCCTTTACATCTGAAAGGATTATACTAACATATAATATAAAACTAAAATTATGCTTTAATATTTGGATAAGTTTAATTTCAAAAATAGAAATGAATGTGATATTAAAAGATAAGAATATAATGTCTTCATTTTTATCAGCTTAGATCGTCAGTTAAAATTTAAATAATTAACTTGCGTCTTTTTTTATCAATAGAGTTCAATTTTATAATGAACCAAGTTTTATACATTTTCATATTATTTAAAAAACACAAAAAATATGCTAATTTCAATGCAACAAAAAACATTAGTTCTATTTCATCTTTTACCCTATACTTTAAGTTTTAAAATATATTTAAACATGATATAATAACATCAGATAGAAGTAAAATCAAATATTTATAAAGAATATTTTGTTTAAAGAATTTGGAGCACTTTGAGATATCTTTTAATAAAAAAAAGTTAACTTATTGTAATATTCTGAATAACATAGTTGTTTATTGACTATTCATAGATCGTTAAGAAAAATGTTATCACAAACAATTTTTTCGATTTTTTCAACATTACGTGAAAATGCCTTATAGATTAAAACAAATTAAAACTGCTTATAATGAAGTGAAAATTCAAATTTTTTTTTAATTTATCAATCTTACAAAAGTTTACCTTACAATTTTTAAAAGCTAATATGATCACTTTAATTGGAAATTTATGATTTTAATTCTGTAAACTTTTAGGATCAATAATATAAATGACATAAAATATTATTTCTTTATTCATTTGTGATATTTTTGTATATCCTCAATGAAATTATATTTATGAATTATGGAAATCATTAATGACAGGTAATAGAAATATCAAATATATCAAAACAAAGCTATTTTGTAAAAAAAATTTTTACTTAGACGTTCGCTTATTTTGAATGCTCTACTAATGGCAAATAATTAAGAAAACATAAATATTCTTTCTATACATTCAATGATGTTCAAATTATAGATTAATAATTTGTAATATTCTAAAAGATATATTTCACAGATATTTCTTTGTAAAAATAGAAAAGCTTAAGACTGAAAATTAAGGATTTTTTATTATTCTAAATTTAGCCCATAAATTAAAAAATAGTTAAAACCATTTTAACTGATAAAAAACACGTTAAATGAAGTGAAATAACTTATTTGATAAATTTTTATTTCATAAACTAATAGAGTCAATTTACATTATCGCATTTTAGATATTTTAAATTATTTAAATTAAATTTGATCAATATATATTTTTTATAGATACAGAAACACTGTGTAAAATAAGAAGATTTTAATGAAAATGTTAAATCATCAATGTGTTATGCAATTTATCGAGTATATGTTTTAAAAATCGTCATGAAATAAAAGATGAAAATATATGAAATGTTCGTTAAATGATTATATTGATAAATAAATAAAAATGTAATGGTAATTTTTAAAAATATTTAAAATCGATTGATAAAGTGATAAGAAAATACAATTAAAAAATAACAATAAAATATACAAAATGGGAGGTCGTAAATATTTATATATTATTTAAGTAAACTTGAAATATGAAATGAATAATAATTTATATTAGATTATATTTCTAAAAATATAAGATAAAATTAATATTTTAATTAATTTTACATGTCCATTTTTCAATTACAAAATTTGAATCGAATAAATATGGTTCAAAACAAATAGGCTCAATTTATACATAAATATACTTTGCATGCTTATTGAAAATTTTTAAAATATTAATCATGATATAAGAATTTAAAATGAGTACTAAGTTTCAATATTTATTTAGTATGGGATGAAGAGAGAATCAAATCTATATTGACTGAGGCGATACAAATTTTTATCAATGAAAACATAAAATGATGTGAAAATACATTATATTTATCAAATTAAATGTGCTTAATATTAAAACTGATATTATAAGGTTGATTTTTAATATATTCGGTTTTTGTTAACTTTTAAGTTTATTGAGGTTATCAAAATTTTTAATATCACATAAATTCATTTGTATCCAATTAATAATTATCGTTTGATTTTAAATGAGTTAGATATGTTTTTTACTTCGTAAAACATATTTATAAAACTATATTTGTTACCTTATTTATAATTTGATTTGTCTAAGTTAATAAATATCTTTAATACTTTTGATTTCATGTGGCATTGAGTGATGTCTTCCTGTACGTACGGATACCTTTCGCTAAATAGATTTATCTGAGTAGGGAAAGATAGGTTTTGGTAATCACCATCAAATAGAATATTTTAAAAGAATTATTTATGTCAGGAATCCGATTTGTGGAAAATAACTGAATTCAAAAACGAAAGTGTAAAATATGTTGCAAGAATCCCACAAATAAAAGAGATTTGCATAGATATATATTACATCCTATTTACAAAACCTGATATATATGAATAAACACGATAATATTGAAAATTTTAATTTTTCGTTTAGACAGTTATATTTTTGATCTAAATC
>JALDNG010001797.1:0-49312 GCA_024349245.1 Neodontobutis hainanensis | reverse complement strand
GTTTCATGTATGAAACTTTAAATGATGTTTGATATTTTGCGTTTTCGTTATTAGTATTTAAATAAGATTGAGTGAATGATATTAAAATCTTATAAAATTGATTAAAAATATTTAAGACAGTAAATTTCAAACAAAATCAAGAATAATGTTACAAGCAATCATACAATTTCAATCATTATATTTCTATAATATATTTGAAAAAACATGCTTAAAATATTTTCCATGATATTGAAATTGATACCAGAACGAGGCTTACGATTAACTAATGATAATAAAAATATTAATAATATTGAATCTTTCAAGATATCTTGAATACATTCAAAAAATTTCGAAAAATAAAATAAATATAATATTTACTCTTTCAATTGTGGATATTATTTAAGTGAATCATAGAAGCTGAGTAATCTTAATATTCAGACAACATTTCTAATTCCTATTTTGAACTGGCGATTTCAGATTTATATTAAATTATATAATTGATCGTTTCGCGATGATGGAGAATTTAAAAGAAGTGCTTTAAATCATAAATAATATGTTGACAAGTATTTCAAAATAATTTTCATAAAATATCATTAATTATGTTTTTATCTTATCAATGATTAAACTTACGTCATTGTTTATGATCCTTTTAATTTCTTAAAAACTCTAATGCATTGATATTCTAGAAAATTTTTCAACATAGTTGAAAAGATCACAGACATTTTTCATTCAACGAAAACGCAAAAAATTATCTTTTAAACAAGCAAACAGCAGACTTTTTTCTCATATACTTTTCGATAAAACGAAAAATAGTATTTCCATTCATTAGTTGATAACATAAATTCTTGGATTATTTTATTTATGAAAGTTTAAGATTTCTATCCATTTATTGAAAAGATAACAAAAATTCGAAAATGATTATTCATATTTTGATTTGGATAATTAAAATTTGAAAAGGAGAATTTTATACTTTATTTTTATAAATTTGAGAAATTTTATTCTGTTACCTCGATATTATTTTTTTTAATTTGTGTTAAAATATTCATATAGCTTTGAAAATTAATTAATTTATTATAATTTTTATTTTGTTATGAAGTTTAACGTTATATTTGTCTGAATACGTACTAGAGGCAAGTAAAGTTTATCAAACAAATTGTTATTTATCGATTAAAAATGTAATAACCTTTAAATTATTTTTAATTTACGAATTAATGGAGATTTATGGAAAGAAATAAATATATAATGAGATTTAATATAAATATTAGATCTCTTTTGATTTAAAATATTTCCATTTTGACGTCTCAAAGTCATAAATTTTACACATCAACGATCAAATTTACTGAATAAAAATTTTGATTTTTGTGAGTTTCTATGAACTCATAAATGATTGAAAGTATAATTAATTAAGCGATTTAATTAAACAGCTTAAACACAGCGAAAATATAAATTAATTAAAATTTGGAAGTATTATTTTAATAAATGTCTATATCTTATTATGATTGGGTATCAATTAAAATATGATAATTTACATTGAACTTCGGTAAAAAAAATCCAATTAAATTACGCGCACGCGCATATTTCAATCAAATGTACAAATATTCTTCTATTTTCATAAGGTATATATATTTTAATTTTTAGCTATTATTGTACTAATTCTATAACAAAAATATTTTGATATGTATTTAGTTTTTTCTTAGCCCCTAACAGGCCTAAATTATAAATTAAATCGTATTAATGCATATAATTTTTGATTAAGATTATTATTTTTGATTTTAGCCTGACGTTTTATGTATTTAATTTAAAATTGGCTAAAAATAGGATAAATTTACAATTTTTAATTGAATTTTTCATATTTTAACTCTTAGAATAAAAACATTGATCAAATAATATATATCCGATAATATCGAATACACTTATCTTTTTTTTGAAATAATACACATTTCGCACAAAATATATGTTGAAATATTTGAAAATTCGACTATATTATTAGAATTTTGACATTATCTATTCTTTTTGCACCAGCTGTAAAATGTGTTAATCATATTAGATATGTTACTATCATTTTTATTAAACTATAATATGAATACAAAGAATAAAACAAAGGCATTTAATAGTTAAAAACACGTCCATTTTAAAAATTCTCATTCATTTTATCAACTGACATATTATACACAGTTTTAATTCAAAAAAACAAATACCTTGATTTTTTCATTTTTCTGTTTTACTGAATCGATTTTTTATCTTATAAAAATTAATCATTTATCAAAATATGAAATTGATAACACAATCCTTTTATGATAATATAATTTGGAAAATTAAAATACATGGTTGAATAACTCATTCATCGATAATATATGTTATAATCTGACTAATACTATCTATTCATGATTAATAATTTTTTTATAATTATAATGCCGATTCAAAATATTTTTTAGATATTGAAGTTATTATCCGAAATAATTGATAAAACAAAATATATCCACATCATCCCAATTTAACGATGATTATATGATGAATGCTACTATCTACCAAACCAAAAATTTTAATTTGGCAGGAGTGAATATGTTCCATATCAAATGTCAACAAATGCGTTATGAACACTATTTAATACGAAGTATCTAACTTGTATTCAATTTAATTGCATTTGAAATAGAGAAAAATATAGATGTTTGAAGGAAAATTATTTTTAGATTATAGAAACAATAATTAGTTTAAAATTTTAATATATAAAATTCATAACGATACAAAATTATTTGTCAAATATTTTAAAACAAATCAATATTCTGAACATGTTTTGGTTGTTCAGAATAATTTATTCATGATGATGATAATCTCGTTAGATGAGAATTATGTAAGAAATTCAAAGATAATCAGTCATGGAGGTAACGAGTAAATACAAAAATCGTAATACATCATATGTTTTCAACAATTTTGAATATATTGTTCTTAGTATCACTGATATAGAGAATGAACTTTTTGTTTGGATTATATAGTTGAGTTTAAAAGTACACGAATGAATTTTAATCAGTAAAATTTGAGAATTTGTGGTAATTTTTAATAAGGATAATTCCAATTCATGATATTAAGTTTTATAAATTCTGATAAAATACGTTTGAAGATAATAAATTATGCTAAAAATAAGTATATCTTTTGACCTTATTTCATGAAAAGAGAATGGTCATTAAGATTTTGAATTTTAATAATCTATAAATAGAAAAAATCGTTCGTCAATTTAAATTTAATAAAATATTAAAAAGATCAGATAAAATAGGCTAAGTTGATTTAGATAAATATAATGAATCTAGGATGAAAAATCAAATTGGTAAAATATGATTTATTATGAATATATTTTATCAAATATGCTGAGGATATATGACATAATATAATTAAATTCTTTTTCTGATAGTACAGGCAAAAATATAATAAAATTTTGATTGTTTTTATCAGAATATAAATTAATATCAAGGATGTCCTACAAAATATCATTGACTGTTTACATTTCACGAATGAAAGTACGCTTTTAATCATTCTCTAACTATGTAAGTAATAGTTTTTACTTGTTATTTATCATTTTATTAAATAAATATAAAAAACTTCCTGTATTTTCTTTTTATTGTGAATGATCATTAATGACGTTTGCTTTGCTTTACTTTATATTTTTATCAAGATTCAATGTGAGCGTACTTTTGAAATTATAAATTAAATGCATTTAATTTTTAATCAACAGTTGTGTGTTTTAACAATAGCTTCCATAAAATTTATTTAATATTACTTGCGCGGGTGCAAATAATTTAGATGTAAAATAATCATCGATTACCTTTTTTACTTAAATAGATTTGAGGTTTTTATCCGTTAATATATCATAACTATTATCATAATAAAAGGTAAGCAAAGTTCTTCAGCCACTTATTTTTACATTTTAGGATTTACACAAACGATAAAATATTGAATTGAAAAGCAAAAAAATTATTCTCACTTTCTATCATTCTAATTTCTACTTAAGACTATCAAATCACAACAAATCTCCCTAATTTATAATTATTTTTAAATTGAACTCAAAATGTGTATGTAAAATTATAAAAATTTAATGTTTTAGTAAAAGTGTAAAATATTAATTAAATAAATTATTTTGTTATATTTGTGTCAATTTATTGAGCTATTATGTGTTATTCTTAAAAATCTAATACATTTTAACTTAAAATTTTAAAACTCATCAAATATATTTTTTATTTATATTTTTATACGAGATTAATAATATCATATTATTGGTAAATATGGATGATTTTTGTCAATTTTTTAATTTTTATGATATTTATCATTGAACAAATATTCATGCAAATTTTCTTAAAACAACACATTTTGATTCAATGATTTAATGCATTTACCCATGTACTAATTTGTAACATTCAAGAAAGAAGAGTGTTGTTTTGAATTGATATTTAGCTATCTAAAATTAAGATAAGACATTTTTAGTGAATTACATTTTCAGATAAAATCTATTTAGCCATTTGAAGCATTAAATTTTTTGTTTATTCTCATTATAAATGAGTAAATTTAGGGTCGCCATTTTTGGCCTGTGAGCTGATAATAATTTTAAAAAATTTCAAGAGATAAAAACATACCCAGCTAATTTTTATTTGTGAAATTGATAAACCTATGATTATTAAGTTGATTTAATTTTATTGAATATATTGTTATAAAATTAAGGTTTTTAGAATAAAAAATTCAATAGTACCACGGTAATAGTGGATTTTAAAATTTTCAAAAATTATTCCATACAAATTGAAATAAGATTTATTCTATATTAAATCTTAACAAAACATAAAATAATTGTTTCATTCTGTTGATAGATATAAAATCATAATTAATTTGATTTGTTGCTCTCGTATAGATTTAATATTAGAGCTTTAAATAAACTAATGAAATCATTAATGTAGATTCACTTTATATTTATTATAAATAAATATATTGGAAAACAATTTTATTTTACACGAAATCAATTGATTTAATTTGATGATATTTGAAGATAATGATATCAAAGAATTATTTATTATCTTTAATTTTTTAAATTCAATAAACGTAACTATTTCAGAAAAATTGGTTTATTTATCATTTCTTAATGAATCAAGATTCTTTTTTAGTTTTTTAACTGTAAATTGAATTTTTCACCATTAAAGACGAACATAAAACAAATTTCAACTCAAATTAAAACTGACATACATTTTTGCTTAAAATATTCTGAAAATGAAAAATATCCTTTCTAATTGTTTTACACAAAATAGTAAATATATTTATGGCAAACAGCTTTTTAAAATTTCATCATTATAACTTAATAAAAAGAGCATTTTATTTTAAAAATTATTTAATTTTAAAATAAGTTGAACTATTAAACTAATTTAATGCTGTTGAAATATTTGATGAGTATCAAGTAAAACAAAACCTTGATGTATAATTTAAAACAATTTGAAATCATTTCTCTTTTAAATATAATAAGTCATTTAACATGAAATCGTATTCCAAGCTATCGTCAATAGACAATGTTTAAAAGTTAATATTAGAATTTATTTGGAATATTATTCAAATCATGAAAGTTATTTGTGTTTTAGACTTTGATATAATTTCTTTAATTAAGCTAAATCAATGATCATGGTATATAAGTTGAAAAAGATCACAAAATAATTAACTTTTAATAATTCTCTTCAATCGATCTTTTAATTCATTTAATAATGTTGAAAAAATTATGATTTTATTTTATAAAAATTTATTTATTTTGGTCAAAATAAACATTTTGTTGAGAGACAGTTGCAGATAAATATTCATAAACGATATAATTTTATGAAAGAAAATAATTCACTTATTATTTGAGCATTACTATAAAACCCTAACTGTATGTTTATCATAGAATGATAATAAGGAATAATATATTAGCATATGTTTTTTAATTATTTTTCAAAAGATCGATATTAAATCTATTTAACTTAAACTGAGTTGTATTTATATACATTATAAAATATCAAAATATATGATTATAAACTATTTTAATTAGTGATTTAGACTAAGCAACGTTTTCTGATAAAATTAATTATTTTGGAATCTTTCGCGTAAAGGAGAATAAAAAGAAAAAAACAACCGCAAATAATCATATCGTAATATATATCCATATAAATATGCAACATGACATTACAAACTATTTAGTAAATCAAATTACTAGCTCGAATAAAATAAAACAACGTACATGGTAAAAAGGATAATAACCTTAAATTTTGAGCATATAATTCATTATCTATAAGATATTTCTTTGATAATTCAACATAATAAAATATCTTTAAAAATTTTTTTATAATTCCGAGCTATTCTTTATGAATACTATTTATTATTGATGATCGTCAAAATTTTTATTTGTAATAATATATTTCACTGTATTTCGATTAAAAATTTTCATTAATCATTACAAAAATAAAAATATTAAATGTTATAATTTGGTGATTTTGATTCATCATTGATGTTCTTGGAAGTTAGAAAACCTTAATATCATCGTGCTCTTCTAGTGAATAATTATTAAAGTGCGGAGTTTATTGATCATTAAAACTAACATTGAGATTTTTATATTGAAATTTTATGATTTTAATTCTGAAGTTTATTTAAGGATATCCTATAAAACCATTAACAATAAGAAATGTTAAAATTCAATATTAACAAAGTATTTTTTCTTTTAGAAGTAAATATGATAATGAAAATACATGTTCATTAATAATTAAATCATTACCTCATATTAAATCAAATTAATTTGATGAAAAAATTTTGCGAAATCACGTTTTTGATATTTTTATTGTCATATTTTCCATTTTCATAGATTTTCTATCATATAAAAATAAAATACTATGTTAAAAGCATTTTTTCCATTTGATCATTTTAAGGAATATAATCAAAAATTTTTATATAATAAAAGGAAAAATAATCTTCATAAATAATCTTGCCATCAAATAGTAATTAATTTCAATATATTAAATGAATATAAATATACATTAAAGTAAACTTTAATATTATTTTCACATCAAAAACATTTTGCAAAAAATTTCAGACATAAAACTTTTACTTTTAACGACAACTCCCAATATTCCTCAGAATGAAAATAATATTAAAAGTGAGTAGTTTTCGAATTATTAATAATTTATCAATACATATATTTTTTATTCTTGCATATTTATGAATATAAATTCACATTGTACATAGTAAAACTGTTTTTAAATGTTTCGTGCATTAATTTACCATTAGATATTTCATATAATTCAACATTAGCTTTTAAAAAATAACATTAATAATTGTAGATTAATGAAGAAAAAAATCCAAAATAATCTTTTTAAAAGTTTTTAAATAACCAAATCTAATTTAAAATTGAGAAATTCTCAAAACATACTTCTCAGATCTTTCTTAAGTGACAATGGTTAATTTCAAAAAATACATGTAAATTGATTTCCTAACATTGATTTTTACCAAACATAAAAAATTTTCAATTATTTTAACAAAAAAAACCGTTTTTAGAATTTTCCAACATGTTTAATAAAAATCGTAAAATAAATTTAAATTTTCTGTTTATATAATTACAAGGATGTATACGCTTATTATATATAATATCATAAAATAAGTTATTTTATGTTTTTATAATTTCAAAAAAAACTCTAGATACAATTAAAAAGTCATTATCTCCAATTGTTTAACTAAATTTATATACTTATATCGCGAAAAAATGATTTTGTTAAAATAATAAAATATTATCATTAACATATCATAATTTTTTTATTTTCATAAAGTATTATTTCTTTTAAATTCTAATTTATACCTATTCGAGAATATTTGACAAAAAAAATAATTTGGGCTTATTTCCAATTCGAACAGAATGAATATATTGTTTAAACGAATTCATTCAAAAGTATTAGAGTCAATAAATTTATCTTTTGTATCATCATTAATTATGAAAATAAACATCCATCTTTTTTGCAAAAATTTAATAAATTTTTTCTTCGCACTATTAATCAGTAAAAAAAATATTCAAAATAGTTATTAATATCTAGCTCATAATAAAATATTATGCGATACATCTTGATATTTTATTAATATATTTTATTATCATATATATGATAAAATTAATCTTGATTATAACTGAATAAATAGCATTTGAAAAGAAGCCTTTTTTCATCTGTATAAGTTATTTCACTAAATCGTAGAATGTGATGTTTGTTCACTTTTAGATAATTTTGGTTTAAATATATGTAATTTATCAGATATATGTTAAGATGAATATTTTTTCATGAATTAAAGTAAATTCTTTCAAAGATTATATTCATAATGTATATACGACACAGATATGCAGTTTATAACTAACAATATTTTAACTATATGATTAAATACCTAAGAAATTTCACGAAGATACTGATCCATTTATTTATATTAAAATTAGGAGATTTTAGATGTACGTATTATCTAGATTAGTAGATATATTTTCATAAAAATTCATAAGCCAGTCTAAAATGTTTAATATGTTAAACACATTTAACAAAACTCATTTTTTACTTTTCACATGATTTTACACGTCCATTTCAATTTTTTTAAACATATTTAATCTTTCTATTTCTTCACTATCTGAGTCCTTATGTCATAATAGCCATTTTTACCCATCCCATGTGTTTTCCTTCTGGACTTTTTCGAAATAGAAAAAAATGTAAAATATACATATTAATACAGATTATCTTGTTAATTATCTCACATTATATATTATATTCACCTTTTAATTAACTTTTTAAATCCATTTCTCAAATTATAATTTAGTTTTATTGTTTAAAAACCCTCTAAAATGTTATCGAATTATTTTATTATTCAATTCAATCAACCATCAGTAAAAGAAGATCATTCACATTGGCTAAGATATTTTTTAAATATTTAATTGCAAATTTTCACAAATATGGTTTTTATTTACTTGTACTTTTCATTTAATACTTTTATATTTCACTTTAAATAAGTAACAATGACATAAATATATTCAGCATTTATCACAGAATATATATTGAATCTAGAATTTTAAACCTTAAATATATTGATTTAAAGAATACCATAAATTTTAAGTTGTTCAATTAAACCTTTTATATATATCCCGTTCAGACAAATAAGGAATATATTTTTCAAAGATTAAAAACCATTTAAATTAGAATTTGAAATATAGAAAATTCAATTATTACTAAAAATTAATTTCTTAGATATTTGTAGAGAAATATTATTCATGGATATAACTGTACAATTGGAATAGATATATCAAAAATTCATTTATTTATTATTTATTCAAAAAAATTTATAGATTCATGAAACATAACGACGTCGATATTGATAGTTGATAGGTACATTCAATAATTTATAACTTTTAGCTATTTACTTAACATTATTATTGATCCACAAAATCGATTTTTATTATCTAAATAATTTCAGAAATCTATTTAATAAAAATCAAATAGATTCTTTAATACAGAATCATAAAAATATTTAGGAGAAAAGTTAAAATTATCAAATAACAAAAAAATCGTTTATTTTTTTGAAAAGAAAAACAAATATTAAAAGACGAATCATTTACTCCAATATTAAATAAATATCTAACAGAATTAATAAGATGACTTTATTTTAAAAATTACAGGTGATGATTTTAATTGAAAATTTAATTTATAAAAAAAATATAAATACGTTAATCAATAATACTTTTAATTTTTGTGCACTTATGAATTTCGAAAAGATAAGATTTAAGATGGTTTTAACTTGTATATATCAGCAAAACCATATTTCAAAATGCGAGCAAAGATATAAAAAATTTTGATCAAAAAATATAGGCTTAATATATATCGAAATAATTTAAAATATAACTGTTATATAAAAACATCTTATTTAATTTATTATTTATTTGATCAAATACACTGTAAGCGACTTTTCCATTAAATATGGGCGATTTTAATTTTTATATCATAAGATTAATAAAGAATTTCATATTCTTTTTAATTAAAAATTTTCTCAAAAATAGTTTCTTCGGATGAGACAATTTGAATTAATTTTATAAAGGGATTTTAAATATTTAAAAATTTAACGTTGTAATTTTGCAAACATACTACGGTTTTTCTTTTTATTTTACCAATTTAATTCTTATACAACAGATAAAAATATAAATCTTGTTTGGACACAAATGTAAATATAAATATAGAATCAACTATAAATAAATGGAATCATTTTTACTTTTATAAGTGTCATAAAATATTTAAACAAATTTATTTTAAAATATATTAAGTAACGCTTAAAGAAATTAAATTGTGTCAAAATTTTGAAAAAGTCATATATTATTTGTCTAGATCACCTTATATTGATAGAATATTTATTAAAAAGTATTTTTAATTTTATAGAATGTGGAATTTATATCCAAAATTATATTCTTCATTTTTATAATATAGCTAATTTTTATAATTTAGATCATTTAGTATTTAATAAAAACTAATAACTTTACAAACAAAGCTTTTCTCAATTTAAATCTAAGAATTATTTTAGCATCCTTTAAGATAATAAAATGAATATATCTTATTCTCGATGTAAAATATAATGCTTAAGCTTGATTTAAGACAACATCTCTTCATAGGTTATTTAACCTATAAAAGTATAATTATCAAAATAGATATATCGATCAACGTTTAAATAAAAAACGAATTAAATTTTTTTTCAATGATATACATAAGGTTTTTAAATTTTGATTATAAAGCTAAAATATATCGAATGGGAGTTTTATGTCTCATACAAATATAAACTTATCATATTCGTACTATTTATTACAATTGTATCAAAATTTTTCTATGGAAAATTAAAATTTTTTATTTATTGTATATAAATATTATGTTTATAATATATTTAAATATGAAATATCATTTTTCATATTTAATTATACGTCAAAGTAATTTCTTAATCTTCCAAAAGACGAAACAACACAGAGATCCAAAAACATCATGATAAAATAATGGATCAAAAATTGATTCAATATCTTGTTTAAATAAATACATCGAACTAATTCTGCATGGTAAATTAGACAAAAAAAGAATGTGATGTTCATGATTTTAGTTGTTGAAAGTCTTATATCACTAGATGACAGGTATACACACTCGTAAATGTGTAGGCATGGCGTAGAATTTAAAAGTGTTGTTTATAATGATAAAAAAATATGTAATCTTCCTGGACAGAAGCATTTATATGTTTTATTCTTCCTTACTCTTCAATAAAAAACTTTTATTGATCATTGAAACTATAAAAAAAAATTTAATGGAAATAAACTGAAAAGAATGTTAGAAAATTTACGAATCTTATTTTGTTACGGCAGTATTTTTTTTATATATTCTGAATAAACGAAATTTATATAAAACTTTTCGATATAATTATTTTAAAAATATTATTTGAGTAAAATTTTAATTTAATACTCCATACGTTTAAAAATTACTAATTTATAATCCTTATTTCTAATTAAAATATCTGACATTCTGACTATTAAATTAGATTTCTTAATTATAACATTACTTTTCATAAGTCTTTCAAAAAACTACTTTTTGGCTATTTTTTTAATATATTAAACTTAAGTAAACTTTATTTCTTGTTATAAGATATTTTATAATATTTCCAAGTTTATCTTGAAACATTGAATAATTTTGATTTAAAATATCACTCATAAATATTCCAAAAACAATAAATTTCAACGATTGTTGAGCCATAGCTTATAATTCATTGAATAAATTAAAAAAACTATTTTATGAAAGTAACTAGTATAAATCCACAAATATCAATATTTCTTTATTTTTTTGATTTTGGTTAATAGAAGGTTTAACAAAAATTTGCTTAATATATATTTTCAAATGGATTCTTATTAAATATTATAAAATATTTTCTTAATATCGAATGTTTATGATTTCAGGAAGCAAAAACTAATTTTGTGAATTTTTATGAATATAATATTTTAACATCTACTTTCATCTATATATATATTAATTATTCTGAGAATTATCAATATTTTTACGACTCTTTAATCACAAAATTCTATTTTAATGTGAATGAGATAAATAATAAAAATAATGACAATCAAAATTATAATTTTAATGTATATACCAAGAATATTCACGATAAAAATGTTTATCTTTTCAATCATTAAAGTTTTTGAAAATATATAAAAAGACTTTTTTTGAAATCTGTTCTATGAATTTGTAAGATTAAAATAATTTGATGTTCGGCGCTGGTCGAAATTTAAAAATATATTATATATAAACATATAAGTATATATTTTGAAATAAAAAATATTTTTTCCTCTCACATAAATTTATTTGACTATCAAAAATTATTTTTTAAAAATTCGATAATTATAATTGTTGATATTCTGATAAATCATTATAAATCAATAAAATAAAAATGAATTAATTTTATTATGTATTTTTCAAATAAAATATATGAGATTAAATCAAAATTATAAGGCTATTAAGCATATGAATATAAATTTTTTCATTTTCTTCTCATCAATATTACAGACTTTATTAGAAAAAAAATTATAGAAATGTAATGTTGAGACATATATTCATAAATCTAGCACGAGGCATTTACATAATGACTTTTTACTTCATGATTAAAATGATTGAAACCATTTATTTTTATAAGACATAATTTAAGTAAATATCTCGCGATGAAAGCTGTATAAAATTGAAAATAAATATATATTCTCAACATTTTATAATGTAATTAACCATATTATAGTGAATTTTTACTCTCAAAAATTTTATATTCATGTTTTTACGATAAATAGATCTAATTTTAATTTTGTAAATTATAAGTGAAAAGAATATTATTTGTTTATATTTTAGTATTCTAATGTTTGATTTAAGAGTTATTACAATTTTCTAAAATTTCATGACAAATTGATAACGAATGATAAATCTGCTATGAATTTATTGAAAGTTCATGAATATAAATTAAAAAAAATATATTAAGAAAATAATTGATAAGAATCAATTTTTTAATTCAACTATAAAGAGGATTAATTATTTTTTATCAATAAAAAAATGTCAATTTAATTTTTTGATCTTGAATAAAGTGAAAATTAATGATTTAAAATCTTTCAAAAACACAATAAAACAAATAATTTAAGAATGATTTAAATTTACTGTGTAAAACATTAAAAAAATTTAAAATATGTGTCTAAAATAGAATATAGAATTAATATTTTAACGTTTTTTATTTTAAAGTGAAAAAATACTTCTGGCTTGAATTTGAATGGAATAAATTTCTGTGTATCTTCCAACTACTTGCTGTATTAGTTGTTTCTAAAAGTAACTGTCTGATAATACTTTTCCCATGGCACGATTATACGCTTTAAAATTTTTGAGATATAAAACGTTAATAAGGACTCCATACTTTAGACATGACAACTCTGTTGGAAATATACTTTTGCATATCTTTTTTAAATGATTAAAATACCGTAACCGTTTTCTGACTGAAATTTGAAAAAATTTCAACCACATCTTTCTGAAAGCTATATTTAATATTTGTCGATTTCTGTTTGACTTTATTTTTATTGATTGTAAATTCCATTACTTCTTTTAACTCTCTAAAATAATCGATGATTTGGTGAGGTAGACGGTTATGTATATCATTACCATTTATTTTTATGCCATGGACATCGAAATGAGCCAAAACGCTTAAATCTCTCAAAGCATTATCGAGAAAGCGTATTTCATTTTCATCTGATAAATGTGATTTAAAAAACATAAAATTTGTATTTTGATCAAAATTTCTAATATACCTAACCGATAGAAGGTTTGAAAGCCTGAAACGATACCGACGCATTAAATCATAATAGATAATAAACTCCTAAATCCAAATGTATTTTGACATTGTATCAATCCTTTATGTTGTTTTTGAACTTTTCTATTGTCGTTTAAAGTAGTAAAATATTATTATGGTTTTGACATTATATTCATTTTTATTGATTCTTTTGTAAATTTTTATTCTTTACAACAAAATTTCTGGGGTTTGATTTCAAACTCTTGTGGTAATTTTTAAATTTTGACTTTCAACGCTCTTTTAGTTTCTTTAGGTTTCTTTATAATATTTACGTTTCCTCGTAGGGAATAAAAATCGTATATAGACGGCTTAAGAATAAGGTATGAGCCCAATCTCTTCTTCCTATTTTCATTGTATCGTTTTTGTCTCAATCTTTTTCTAAAAATACTATCTTCTATCCTATGTCTACTTAAAGGTTGGATATATTTTGAATCTAGAAAATGTTTAAAATTTTTAGACTTACTAGAATCTTGAGAAGGTATATTCTCAAAAAGAGTTTGACTTTGTTCAGTGATGGAAGATAGCTTTTCTTCATCTCGGAAATATTGTGCCGATTTTAGATTTGAATATAAGTATTGCACAACTTTTTTCTTGTTATCTTCATCTAATCGTGGTGAAAAAACAAATAAATAATTAATTCCAAAAATAAATGTAAAGTGTGTATTAATCAACATTAATAACTTCGTATATTATCATTTATGTTCGTAATGGCCGTCCATTACTTTTTTTAAAGTTTATCGATTTTTAGCGTCAGTATATGAATTAATGTATCTTAATTTTATTAGATTTAATTTTTAATAAAATAATATTAATTTTAAAAATTTAAGATCAAGTAACTCACATTCGATCAATTTATTTACGAATAGATAATAAGACAACATATTAAAGTATTATGAATAAACATATTTTTCAATTTTTAATAATTTGCAATAAAAAACTTAATTGTGTGTTACATTAAAATTTTAACTTTTATTAAAAAATATTATGAGGCATGATATATCTCTATGTTGTCACGTATGGCAAACAAAATATGTAACCAAACAACTTTCAAAAATAAATATATATTTTGAACAATTATAACGAAATTTGGAATTGATTAATTAAAGTTAATTTTGATAAAAATATAATAGACTGGCTCATATTAAATACATTAAAAATTGATAAAAACCATGTTTCAGAGAGTATATTTAAGATAAATTCGTATTTTTTTCACTCAGTATAATCTCGATAAAAAGATTTATATTATTTTATTTTTGCTCTTGAATTTACATGTTTAAATTTTATTTAATATATTTTCATTAACTTTTTATAGAGTTTCAATAACTTTTTACATAAATATAAATGAATGAGTATTTTCGAGATGTATTTTAATGTAAATTTAACAATTAAGGTTTTTATTTAAATGATAAGTTATAAGTAACTGATACTTACGTTGTGCATAGGATGAGGTAAAGATAATTTATCATAAGAACACTTAAATGATACGTTATACAATTTCTTTATAGATCTTTTGAAGAAAAAATCAGATAAAAAAACAAGCAAAACTGCTTATTATAACCTATGATGAATGAGAATTACGTGAATCGTAGAGGCTCTGGATATTTTTCTGTTGTCAGTATATCTTAAAAAATATTAAACTCATAACATTTAACACTTATAAACTACATCAAGGATCGTGTAATGATAGAACAAAAATAAAATTAACTTCATAGATTCTAAATTATATTTTTAGACTATTTTTGTCGATAAATATATTCTAGGGAGCAATTTTTGATGATATTACGCTAATTAATAAAAGAAACTAATGACGCAATTGTTAACTATCTTGCAACCATATAAAATTTTCAGTGTTGGTCGATAAAATAATTTCTCAATTGTTAAAATCGCACTAATATTTTCTAAATTTCCGATGAAAATAAATTTTCAAAATGTAAATCAATAAGCATGCTCTACTAAAATAGTAATTATAATCAGCTAATTTGGTATTTTTAATTATACTACAAAAACTTCAATTTCTGATGATACTCTTAAAATATTTATTTTTTAGCACATATTTAACATGAAAATACTTATATTTATTGAGTCTACTAATTTAATATGATTTTTGATATTTTTTATTGAAAAATTTGAATAATTAAACTATTTAGTTTAACTAGATAAAAACGATTTTCCTCTTTATCCAACATATGTATATTTTAATTTTTGTAATTTACTATAACCATAAACGCATAAATATGTAAATTCATACGATTACGTCATTTGTTTATTATTAATAGTTTTTAATTAAAAAATCTAATATTATTATTTTTGATTGATCAATAAAACTTTTCATGAAAATATTTTAGACATTAATTTTATGAAATATATAAGAGTCAAATATGGCTTAAAATTATTGATTTAATATTTAATGTTACTTAAAAATCCTGAATTTTTGATATCAAATATCTAAATTAAATAATTCTATTTTTATGGTATACCAGATCAAATAAAAGTCTCACTTGCTATATTAAATTAATTTTAACACAGACGTCGATTCAGTGAATATAAACAACTTTTTATACTCATTCTATCAACTAATAATATCAAATTATACAAAAATTTTAATTGACAGCGAACGTTTGTTCAGAAATTTATCATTCAATTTGACGCACACGCTGTTTAAAATTAAATATTCAAAATGTTCTTCAAATATCTGAAGAAACAAATAATTTATCTATTTTAGTAAATCTGGAATGAAATAAATTGTTTTTTTAATTTTCATTTTTTTTAAATCCGTGTTTCAAATGTGAATAAATAAAATAGTTACTATCACTCGTACATACTATTATAATCAAACATTTTTACTTTTTATACTCTAAAATAGATAATAAAGTATTTGAATAATAATGTGCACAAAATAAAAATTTCTATTTTAATTTTTTTACATTGGTTACGATTGTATAAATTCTAAAATACTCAAAATATCAAAGAAATAAATCTAATTATTTTAGAAAACCTTAAGGTTTCTATGCAGTAAAATCTGAAGATATAGTAAAATAATTTAAAAGACTCCCTAAGTTAGAAACATAATAAAAGTGTTGTATTATTGAAAAATATAATAAATTTTTTTAATTCGATTTAATATTATACATTCCTCTTAGACACAACCTGTGCTATATTTATAGGTATACAGAAAATTAAATAAATAAAACTAATTTGAAGAGGTGAACACTTCTAAAATTGCTTAAGTGAAATTATTTTTCATTGGAAATTTAAAATAAACCTGTTATTACAGAAACCTAACCATATATTTAAAAAATAGCAAATAAAAGAAAAAGTATTTTGTTAAATTCTACAAAATAGACGATTATATTTTTTTCTTGAGTCGTTCAATTTTATTTATCCTTATAATATTTTCAAAGCCTATATTAAAGAGAAAATACTAATTATGACAAAAAGATAGAACACTTATTGTTTAGGTTTAGAGCATTATCGTATAAAGATCAGAAGAAAAAATATTTTAATCAATGAGATTTAAGAATTTGATCATAAATTACATTCGCAATGTCCCTGTAGATTACAGGTTACAACCTTTAAGGGGTAAAATTAAAGTTTGAAATTCAATTTATTTTAATAATTTCATAATATGTGAGGAAAAGTTTAACTTATCAGAAACAAAAAGGTTTTTATACGGTTGACTTAAGAATCATGTGTTTAAATCTTTTATTAATGATCATTTAAAAATTTCAGAGAAAAATCAAAGTGAAACGGCTTTCTGCCCTTTTGAAAACAGTCACATGATATTAAACGTATATGAGACTTATGTGAATTCGCTGAATGTTCATATTTTAAAAAATTTCAATGGCATTTTTAACAAATAAGAGCATTTGGAAAAATTAATTTTTTTAGTTTAAAATATAAAATTATCAGATTCATCGAATACGATCTTATCGCAAAATATCTTGAGTTCTTATATATTTATATTTTCAGTTGCATAAATTATTTCAACTGATTTAAAACTAAAAACAAATTTTTAACGTGTTAAAGTTGTGAAAATTGTAAATAATGCAAAATAAATATAAATTCCTTTATCTTACATTCGTGATTTTGACTAAAACAGAGATTAATCTTTTTAAGAATAGGTAAATAAGATTTATATTAGTATATTCTTTTAAGTTTTTCATAGATATGCTTTCAAACGCGTTCTCGAGCGAAAAAGGGTTAGGAATTCAGATTCAAAAAATTAATATTTGGTATATCACAAGAATTTAAAAATGGGAGAGAAGTGTGAATTTCGTGTTAATCTATATAGTATCGATATTCTCAGTTTGACATAGGATTCATCAAAATAAACAATGTGTTTTTGATTGAACACTACATAGTTTACACATATTTTTTTGAAGATACAATCAATATTCTTATTGGAGAGCTAAATTCAGTATTTTAAGATATACTTTTAAAATAATAAAGTTGAATGAATGGCTTAAATATTAAAGATGTTTATTCATATATTGTAATCATATAACTCTTAAAAATGGTCCATTTCATTGCCAAAACACCAGATACTAACTGACAATTGTCCATCTTGTTATTTACAATAGAAAAAATAAAAATAATAAATTTTAACTCAATTAATTTTTTATTCCATATGGTTTTAATTATACTCATTTCAGCTTGAATATATTCATTGTAAGCTTTAAAACCATCACGAGAAATATTAAAAAATTCAACGATTGGACTGTCAAATGTCCCCTCTGCATATTTTTTTCAAATAAATTTTGCATGCCATATGAACGAATGCATTCACTTATGATAATCTTTTAAATACATAGATGTTAAACTGGTCAAATAAAACCATCTCATTTGGATAAATTCTCCATCATATTTTAAAATCAATCGGATATCTTTTAAAAATTATAAAATGTACTTTTACGCAGCACTTTCTTCTGAAAATAATATAAATTAGCTCATTTTTTACTAGATTATGTGCACTAAATTATTTGACATAATCATTAATGTCTAAGAATAAATTTTTAAAAAAAGGTCGTTTCCGGATTTTATTTCTCGGGTATACATGAATATACGCATATTGCGACACTATTTTCATATCAAGGCGTGCATGACTGTTATATTTAGTTTTTTTTAAACATACATAATTATAAAACTGTTGAAAGTCTTCTTAACCGTAAATAAAACATTAAGAAACATCATTCTTTGACGTTTTCTTTGAAAAAAGAAAACATAATTTATTTTATTAATCATATGTACTATGGTTATTGGAAGCTCAGTATCATGATAAAATAGCGAATAAAAAAACTAGAAATTCATGTAATATTTATGCAATCACTAATAACGTACCCAAGAAAAAGTATATTATATATTTATCGAATTTAGCCACTGTTTATATAGTTTTTATAAACTATATAAATGCAAAAGAAAAATATTTATTTGAGAATAAAATATATCTGATAATTACCTAAAGAGGTGAATATATTTAATTTATTTAACATATCAAAGATATTAATTCATTCTAAAACAATCTCAAAAAACAATTTATGAAAATATTATATCTATTCTCAAAACGCAATTAAAGCTATCATTTTACTCTTAAAACTACTTCATCGAGATCTATTGATTGTTCGACATGAGATTTTATTCAAAATTAGAATTATTTTGTTCACATATTTTTTTTAAAAAAACAGAAAAGCTAATATTATTCTTTTTTAACTTTAAAAAAAGACTTCAAACATGTAAGACTTAATGTCTATTTCTATTTTTTTAAATTTATATTTACCGTAATATATTTCATTCTCTTGATATATCTCACACAAAATTAGGTCTTAATATTACCTAGAGTGGTGAAACATATGAATTTCTAATTTATGAATTTGAAGTTT
The DNA here is from genome assembly GCA_024349245.1 of Neodontobutis hainanensis. Lineage (NCBI taxonomy): Eukaryota > Metazoa > Chordata > Actinopteri > Gobiiformes > Odontobutidae > Neodontobutis > Neodontobutis hainanensis. The sequence goes on along the minus strand of JALDNG010001797.1, from coordinate 29,570 downwards.
AATTTAATTCGAAAAAAATCTTACTCATAAATTTTTTACTAGAGTTTGATTCGTGGAATCAAAGTTAATATGTATTTCATTAAATCTATAGAAGTATCTTTAATCGATGAAATAATGGATTAAAATAAACAGAATTGCGATTTACAATTCTATATTTAACCAAATAAACATTGAATCTGATCAATTCTCCATTTAAAAACATTATGATGTTAGATATTTCAAACATCAATTCGATTTTTATTTAAAGATGTATCAATGTTGAAAAATACTAAAATGAAAAATTGATTGAATCTGATGTTTTCAAAGGATTTTTTCAAATATTTTAATTTTTTGTAGATATATTAGATCAGATTTCGCATTGACAAATTCTGTGATTAGAAAGAGAGTGGTGTGTAAATTAATATATAAATTAGAATTGCGTCACAAAAACTAAGCAATATACAATTCAGTAAATATTTTGATATCGTCTATCAGCGAAATCTTGGCATCAAAATTCGCCTTGAACCCATAAAATTAAAAAACGTAATATATCTATTTATCGTGATATTTTTTGATTAAATCATTTCTCACCTAAAAAAAATTACATTTGTAATATTTATTTAAGATTATTTTCTAATACTAGTAAGATTGAAAGATGAACACAAAACAACTTTTAGTTTTAGCCTTGAAAAAATTTTAATGTATTCAATATTTTTCCATTTGTATCTTTCGGGACAGAAGAAAGCTTTTTGTAATCTTTTAAAAAATTATTTTTTTAAATTCCCGTATTTATTGTTAACCTATATCATATCATAAAATTCTTTCGAAAGCGAGATATAAAGGTTAAAGAAACAAATTTTTGTCAATACTTTAAGGTATCGTGGATTTAATTTTGCTTAAAAAACGACCACAGATAAAGAAAAGATAAAATATATTAAAATTAAAATTAGTTCTGGCACAATAAAAAGAAGTATGTCGATCTATTTTAGAGTTTTCGTCATATTTAGCTGATTAATCATTGGCATCTCAGATATAGTTAAAAATCTTCATGAACTTCCATGTTATGAGGAAGTAAGTTTTTGATTGAAAAATATTTTCAATATTATTTAAAATTAGTTTAAAATTCATTCTAAAAAGGCTCTGTGATAGAGAATGGGAAATAATATTAAATTTTAAGTTCATATAAAAGAATATAACACAGCTTATGAATCTGACTTTGAACAAAATGATAAGTTCAAACATATAATACAGGTTTAATGAACGCTTCAAATAATATACAGCACATATATACTTGAATGATTGATAGTATACGATGTTAGAAAAAATTCAAAATTTTTATTAAAAAAAGATTATTAGTGTACAAAGATAAAGAATTATTTATATGGAGAGTGAATATAAATCAAAAATAGTATTATCATAGGATAGCTCCTCAATCTGACAGACAATAATTTTGATTGTATTTACAAAAATTTATGTCCATGTCCTATGATTAAGAGATATCTGAAAACTGTTTGAATATAATTTTTAGAACATTTAAAATATATAATGACATGAAAAATTCATTCCCTATTTCTTTCTTATAATTTTGAAGATAATTGTAAAATTGTCGACAAAGAAATCGAATGTGAAAAAGAAGCTAATTATCAAATACCATCATTTTAATTTTTACGATTTCGTTCTTTATCAGAAATAAAGTAAAAAAAACAGTTTCCTACATGTGAAAAAATATTACCATTGTAGACTAAAAATTTTAGCATAGATACATGATTGAAAGCTTGAGGGTAATTTTTTAAGTGATATACAAAAACTTTTTGAAATGTGCTGTTAACGTTAAACATATATACAAATACAGCTTGTAAATTTACTAAATGCTTGAAACATCATGTCACATCTTCGAAATCAATGAATTGTCCAAAAAATTCGATAAATTGTGTTTGACTTTCATAAACTGGAGATGATGATATTCTTGGTTTCCAAGCGAATTAATTCAGTTATATTTTAAAAATTAAAATGAATATTAAAAATAATTTTGAAAACTAATTTGCTATACTACTTACAAAAATAAAATTTATCAGTGATATTTAAAATTTCACTTTTTATTGATTACAATGACAATTAAATTATGACTATGCAAAAATTTTCATATAACATTAAAAAATTTGAAATGATTAGCTACCTTAAACATGTAAATTTCAATGATAAAGACGTCTCACGATAGTTTTAGAACATAACATTTCCTATTTTGAACAAATAATGATTACAACAACTTTTGATGAAAATAACCTTTATCTTAGAAAAATAGTTCATTAATTCAGTTCGAACTCATTGAGTTAATTCGAGAAAATACTCTTTCTTTATGTTTTAAATGATAAAATTTTTATCATTAGCTGAATAAAACTGTTCAGCCTCAAACTCTCAAATTAAAGAATATATATCGAAGCTAATTTATCAAATGAATCCGAATAGTAAAACTGCATCTTTGGAAAAAGAAAACAAGGATTAGATTTCAAAAAATGAGAGATAAATTATATCATTATGAATAGTTACAAGTGTAATGTATCGTCTATTTGGTATATAGAAGCAAAATAAATTATGTAGGGTGAAATTAAATCAAATTAGAAATGTAAAAAGTAAAACATTTTAATTTTTTTAAAAATGAACAAACTTTGTTTTATGCATGTTATGGATCTAAATTATTTCACAATCGAGTAGAAACTAAATATTTATGTGAAATATTTGTTATTAACATCTTTTACGACGTTAAAGGCATTGCACTATGCTCGTATAGATTGACTGTCATGCATATTTTGATTTTTCTTATCAGCTCAAAGTATGGGTCGCGATATAAATTAATCATAACTTTCGATTAATAATGCTATTTTTTGAACAATTTGGTCGATTAGTTTTAAAAATAAACAAAAGTGGATTTATCCGTGTTTTCAGAAATCCATAAAATTCATTTAGAGCATACAAATTTTATAATCAAATCTGTTGTAAAAAAAGAGGATAATTCCCAATAAAGTTATTTTTATTGCTGAGAGAAATGATTAAAATATATTGCAATTTCTTTATAAACAGGAATAATTAATAATTTTTAAGAACACATACACCATTCATCTAACATCTTTGTTGATATTTATAGGTCATCAAAATACACAACTATTTTTTATCAATTTTCAAACGTCTATCATAACTTTAAATTACCAAACATAACTGTGTTATTTTCTGTAAAATAAAGTGTCTGAAAGCTATTTATTCAAATTTAAGGCATCTTTGTTTCGTTGGCATATTCACCATTTTTGATATTTATGTTATTGTAAAAAATATTTTATAAAATTTTTTTTTTCAAAATAATCTATATTTCTAAAATTCTTTTGGGTTAATTTTTATAAAAATCTATACAGGTTTGATCATGCATTATGATTTTTTATATAAAACATGTAAAGATACGATACTTTATTTATTTGATTATTTTTAAAACCTTTAATTATATATTCTGAGTATAATATATTTCGTTTTTATTGATAATATTTTTATTATACATGACAAATATCCAATTAAAAAAACTTATGACAATAAAATTGATTCAGAATTTATGTGTTAATAAATGACGAAAATTTATCAACTTGTAATTTAAGATAATCAAGTGATAGATTAGATAATATGAATACGCTTGCTTATATTTACAAAAATGAAAAGTTTGTCAATTTTTTCACATATAATAACAAGATTTGAAGAAGTAAACTTATATATCTTCCTCAAACATTTAAAAATGTTATAAGAAACTAGTTTGACTACAAAATTATATTTTCAAATAAGCACGCTGTTTATCCATGTTATCTGAAAAGTGTGAAATTGAAGTAATAATTGTTAATAAATTATAATTTCAATATAAAAATAGTTTCGTACGTTGATAGTAAAAACAGATCTATAAAAGGAATTTCACATTATCTATAATATATGAAAACATGCGCATAGATACAGTTTGAACAATCATTACATTAAAATATTATTTACAAATGAACTTCTTATGTTGAAATTTTTACGTTTGAATTAAATAGATTTAAAATTTTGAGATTTTCAAAGAGAAATGAATGAATACAAGCGAATCGGTTGTCTCAAAATATCATTATGATTCAGAAAAAAATGGAATAAAATTTCTTATATCCTTATACGATTTATTTTATAACTCTTGCAAAATAAAAAGGACTTGAAAATTTATGAAATGTTATTTTATGATTTATATACATAAAATAAAAATTTAATTTATAGTTAATAGAATCAAATAATTGATGTCAGAAAAATTTATGATTTTGTTAATATGCATAGGATTCATTTATGCTTTGTCATTTTACTTTGTTTTTAATTTTTTACTGTTGATGTGTATTAGAACTAGAGTATCATAATTTCAAATTACAAATCAAGGTGTTTTGTAAAATGAAATCCACATATTAAATTTTACATCTTATATTCAGGTATCTCACTAAATAAAATTTGAAGACCATGTAATGAATGGTTAAAATGATTAGCTTCAACCAAGAAACACTTTTACATTTATCAATATGAATTATCTTTAAATCTTATATTGTTTAAAATATATTCCAGTGAGTTTGTATGGACTTTTAACAGTTTTCAATTTTTTTTAATCTGAATCATTTTAGCCGGAGTTTACAGTTTTATACAGATGAGACAATTGTATAGCATATCCTGCTTATTTTATCAAATTTAATATAAGCCAGTTTATACTTGTAATTATCTATTTACACATCATAGAAATGTTACAATCTGTTCATAGTGACTGATTTTTAACTCTTCTCGTCGTCAAATTTGCATTTACGTTAGAAAACTACTTCAACAAGGCAAGATTATTAATATCGTACCTAAATTTATTATCCGAAGTCAGTATGATTTTATGAATCAATCACGAACTGAATAAAACTAATTAATACCCGATTATTCATGCTTTTAATAATTTTAGTTACGCTTTCTCCTAAGTCTAGATTAACCATTTAAAATGAAGATGTTTTAAATATTCCGATAAAACTTCCTTAAATGAAACTGACTTGAGAACTATTAAAAAGATGAGTACAAATAGGGATTATTTGGTCTTTCAGAATTATTATACAGTAAGATTAGATATTTTAAATGTATATTTTTTATTTTTAGGTATCTCGTTTTATAGTATTTTTTTATTTAAGCTGTTTTTTCCGATCATTAATAAGAAATATTAAATGAAAAAATAAGGATTTACTAATTATCAGAAGATTTAATTTGAAGAAATAAACAATTAATTTTCTTTAATTTATGTTTTACTGATATGGCAGATTTATATTTTCATTAAATACAATTAAATTTAAAATGTCAGCTACATAATATAATATTCATATATATCATAAATATAATATTTAATGCTTACATTTATTTCTTTAAATATCATAATGTTTCGAAATGTGTTAAATAACGAACCACATTTAAAATATTATTAACTTTTAATTCTCTTAAAGAACAATTTAAACATATTTGACTAAAAATTAATTTAAGATGTTTTACATTTATATATTTATGAAAAAAGTTTCTGTTTTTTGACGATTTAAATGTAAAATAATCTTATTTTCAAACTAAAAACTTATTATTATCATTTTGATGACTCCAGAAAATATAACTTAAAATTCTCATCTGGTTATTATTGAGTTTTTATTCATCACAACTATATATTAGTAAATTGACATATAATATTATCAGGTTTTTTTATCATTTATTAATAAAATAAGTGCAAAAAAGATTTGTGGGACAGTACGAAGTTAAAATTTAAAACACATATACATTTTAAAAAATATGAAAATAAAAAATGTTTGAATATTAATTTAATTTTTCTTTTAAAATATTTCAAAGCGCAATGATAAAAATAGCAAATACTCTTCAAAAAATATATTTTAATTAATTAGGTGCACAATGAAAACGTGTTGTTTTAATCTCTTTAATTCCTTGTGTTTATAGAAAAACATGTTTTTAAATTAAAAATTAACGTTGAGAAATTAAAATTAAAATTATTTGTATCTACAGTGTAGTTAACATCGATTTTCCCATTAATTAGATATTTAATTAAACATTTTTATGTTTTTTTATTATGGATAAAAGAAATAATCGTTTCGATATCATTTGTTTTTAAAATTCATTTGGTCAAAATCTTTTTATATCTTACAACAATCATACAAAATATTAACTATGTCGTATATGTTTAAAAAAATAATATAGTTCTCTATGCATAATGAAATTAAATAAATTTACTTTTCTGAGTGAAAGATAATATTATCTTCACATAAATTTATATGAATAATTTATCTTTACTAAATTTTAGCTTAAATATCAATTTTTACAACTAAATTTATAAAAATTAAAAAGTTAAATATTAAGCTAGTCTTCATAAATTACATAAGAGTTTGACCATATATTTTACAGAAATATCTGATAAATATTTTAGGTTAAATTACAAAATGCAAATTACAAAATAAAAATTCCATTTGACAGATAAATACGTTCTTTTGTTTTTTGTTAGGTATCCATATAAATTTTGCATGTATGCCTGCCTTCATACTGATTTGTAATTAAACTGATAGTGAGATTATTTATGTTGATAAAATATATTTTTGCTTTAATATTTTCACTGATTATGATATTATCTTTTTAAATATATGCATTACTTTTTTATGAACGTAAGATTAACCGTGATAAATGGAATTTTTTTATAAATAATGTTTTTAAATTTTCAGAAAGAATCTCTATACAAGTTATTTTAAAATATATAAAGATAAAAACATAAAACTGATATGTATACTTGTATTTCAGTAACTAAATTTTAAATTTTATTCTTGTAGAAATTATAATAATCAGATAATTCAAAATATGATTAAAATGTAATTATATTGAAAAGAATTTTTTAAGATAATGTAGAAGAAAAATATCTGTACAATAGTCATTAAAAAAGGTTTGACAAAGTAATTTTTTGTGGCAATTAAAATATATTTCATCAAATTACATTTTATTGTTTTGAATTTTTAAACAATTTTAATTTTAAACTTCTAATTTTTTTAATTGCAATTCTTCTGGAAGCGAACATTAAAAAATCTTTCAATTCAAAAAATTACTGTTATTATAATTTTATTTATTTTTTATTTTACAGATTTAAAAAAATTATGTTGATACTAATTTATAAATTGTATCGAGCCATTCTAGAACATGAAATAATTTCAACTATTTAAAACTCATCTTAGTTCATTAAATATGTTTTATTTGCTTTATGAATCGTATCGGACATTTTTTTACGAGAATAATCAAAATAAGATATTGTTTTACATCTATTATTTCTCTGGAATAAGTTAAATTTTTTAATATATTTTATTATCCGAATTAATATTTTGGATTGCTGACGAATTTATTTTTCAAAATTTATTAAATAATATACAGTACTTTTGCAGACAAATAATTAAAACATGAATCGATCAGAATCTTTATAGTTTAAATCATATTTTATGAAGCGTTTCTCCAAATATTTTTTTAATTTTAATGATATGAAAATTTCAATCTTCTTTATCAAAAATATAAAAATCGACTCAAATATCTCATTTTTATGAGTAAATAGAATAAAATTAGGATTTTGTGAATTTTATCCATGTAATTTGTTATTTTTAGTGATATTCACATTTTATTTCACGTGAGAAAATATATTGTTTTTATATACTTAGCAAAATCTTGAATATTTAGTAATTGATATCTTTTTATCAATAAAATATCTAAAAATATAATATCATTCATATTTTTCCTATATTTGCTAGATTAAATAATGAACTTTAAAATTCACATTTATATTCATAAATTATTCAAACTAAACTTAAATAGAAAAATTAAATGATATATACCAATAATACAAATGAATCATGAAACTAATAATTTTTTGTGATATTGAGTTATTTTTAAATTTTTAATTTTCATTGAAGATTCAAATTTTTCATAATCATTGTGCATCAATCAAACATATGATATGAACTGAATCATAATTCTGATCATATAAATTAGCATAAAATAATATTAATAATGATAAATAACATGTTTTTTATTTTTCTGTATTTTTTACTATAGCAGGGATCACTTTAATATTTTAATCAGTGAACCTATTTAAAGAGCAAATAAAAAATATTAATAATTAGTTTTGTAATATTTAAACATCAAAAGTGATTCAAAAATATTAATTTATTACGATAATTGATATTAACATTGAATTTTACATTTTTATCTTCTAAAAAATCATCATTAAAATAAATAAACACGCCATATTTAAATATTAAAAAAATGATTTCTAAAACGTTATCTTTATGAATTAAGTATGTTATGATTGGTATAAATATGTTGTTTCATTAAAATCTGATGTTGTTCGTTCGATTTAATTTTTTATGATAACAAGGAATTAATTCTATTTACTTAATCTAGTATATGTTAAACAATTTATTTTTTATATTATTTTTTCAAAAATAAACATTTATTACATTAGTATCATCAAATATACATTTTAACAAGGGAAAATATTGTCAATATTTACATCTTCTTCAATTTTTTTTAAATAAAAAATTAAAATATTTCTAATTCTTATTTGATACACGAATTAGATCAATATATTTTTATTTATAATGGTTAATATAATCTCTTAAGCTTAAGTTTTACATCTTTTAAAGATTTTATCTTTTATATAAATCCCACTTAGGTAGTTTTATTTATATAAAAATGATGTGTAAAATATTTTCCATTAGGTGAGTTTTATAAGAAATTTAATTTAATCATAATCGAGTTTCATTTAGTTTAACTGATTTAACACATAACAAAACATGATATTGTCAGCAGCGTTTCAAACACATATAACTATATGTAAATTATTTTAAAATTCTAATTAGTTCATAAATTCTGTGTGACGTTGATAGATTTCTTTTAGATTATTTTAGTGTATAACTGAAAACAATATAATTTAATATTTGACTTAATATCCCTTTAAATTTCAAAAATTATTTAAATTCTCTATTATATAAAAAATTTACAATGTATAACGTCACAAATAATTGTAGTAAGTAAATTAAAAAAAAATTATAAACTATACGAACTTCAAAATATCAAATTTTATACTTGTCAAAATAATTTTCATCAATAGTGGTGATATTTATTATTAAATACAATATTCTTATAATATTTAAAATTTTCTAAGATTTTTTATGTATATAATAACATTTTACTAGAAATAAACATAAATATGTATGTATGAAACGATGTTCATTAATGGTTCACATATAACGATATAGTTCCACAACTAGAATAAAAAACATTAAGATAGATAATGGATAAAAAGCATAATTATCAATTTAAAACTGGTAATTTAGTTATTATGGATAGAATAAACAAGTTTCAACATTTAAAACATAGAATTATTTTTATAAACTATAATCTGTATAAGATGGAACACCCCTTAATTCGCAGACATAAACTTTCTTTTTTTTATTAATTTATAATTTTGATAATTTTGTGTTTAACCACACATCAGATTATTTGGTTACAGTTTTTAAAATTGTAAATTCAAAACTTTTCCTCTCGTATTCAAAACATTTTTAATTCATGGCGACGATGTTATACACGTATTTAATAAATGACATCTGAAATAAAATTCAATTCTCTAATTAAAAAAAAACGATTCATTCTATGAATATATGAAACATCTTTGATGTGTTTAGAATTTCGGCTCTAGGTTATGATTTACAAAATATTTTACTCATTTAGATTCAATGACATTCAGCATTAGATGATATTATGATTTATTTTTTTAAATTAACGTTATCTTTGGATAAACAATTCCAATATTTTTTTGATTATTCTAACAAATAGTTAATTTTAGGAGGATTTTTTTGATAATCTTATAATTTTAAACTATATTGACACATTTTGAGACTAAAATTTATTTCTCATTTAGAATTACATATTAAATTTAACAAAATTAATTCTAATCAAAGAAATTTTTTTTTCTTCAAATAAAGAATAATTTTATGTTCAGATTTGAGAAAAAGTAACTGTTTTAATATTCATGTTTCAAAAAACATGTCTCTTAATCAAATTGATTTTTAAAGAGATAAACTTATCTTTTTATAATTTATATTATTCTATTAACCAAAATAGTTTATAAATATTCGTATTAAAGGACGATTCTAAGCATTAATGTATGCTTATAGATATTTATAAAATTGAAGGATGTATTTTTAATCCAAATAATTGAAAACGATTAAAATAATTTATTAGGATTAATCGCAAAAAATAAAAACTCTGTATCTCCCCTTTTATTAAATGTATAAAAACCAACAAATATGTAAATTAAGATACACTTAATTTAAATATTGTAAAAATTTTTTCAAATATGAATCTTCTGTAATTATTTATCTTCGAGGTTTAATAAAATTTATATTTATTCTCTCAATCATTAAAATTTTCTGATATTTTTTATTGATAAATAAATCTTATTTACACATATAAAAAAGCATTTATCACTTAAAATTTCACTTTAAAACTATTTATAAGAAATCAATTTAATGAAAAATTAGTAATTCTAAATTTATAAAAATTTATAATCAATAACTTGAAGTATGCGAGCGTGTTTCTTTTATTTTATGGATATTTATTTATAGATATTCAGTCAAAGAATAGATGATAAAAAAGTATAAACGTTAATGTAACTATCTCAAAGTCATAATTCCGGAATTAATATTTTATCTATAATTAATATATTAAAATAAAACCTAAAAAAATCTTCATTCTTTGATATAAATCAGCTATAGAAAATTTCTCATTTATTACATCTTTTCGTTTTACTGAAATTTGAAATTTATAAGTCTAATTTATTTGAAATAAAATTCAATATCATCTTAAAAATAATAAAACATAAAACAAGGTAAAAAAGCATATGCAAATTTAAATAATTTTACTTTCTTTAATTTTTATAATCGAAATATTCAATATACATATAAATATATCAACCATTTATTTTTTTGTATCTCTTGTCATTTTTAAAAATTATCTTAAATCAATTTTTTTTAATTTGATAACATCGTTCAATTTTATTTTGCGTCAAGATTTATTTTAAAAGAATTTATTCATAAGAGAAACTGAAAAATTTTATTTTAAAACGTAATATGCTTTCAATGATTTTGTGATCCTATTCACTTACACGTCACTACAATGTTTTCTAATTCATATATAAAAATAAAAATCTATCTTCCATCATTGGTATGAGTAATCAAACATCATGGATTTATACTTTTGAGTTATTTTATTAAATTTATCTCAATTTACGTTAAAATGCTAAATATGAATTTGATGGTTGTTATCAATATTATCATCAACTAATTTTCAATAAATTACAAAAATTAAATTTAAAATACTTTTATTTTAACAAATGTCTTAAGAAGTTGTCAAATTTATAAATGGAACTTCAGGCTTAATGATAGATTTTTGCAAAATCTTAATTTTAATCTTTATTTTTTGTCTGTTTATAATTTAGGATCGATCATCGCGAATCTTTAACTCAATGTATCTATAAAATTTTACCTGCACAATTAATTTTCTTGAATAAACTGTGGATTGGCATTAATCATAATTTAATTAATCAAAACTATTTGAATGTTAAAACTAGTAGTTTTATTTTAATAAAATACAAAATATATAAATACATCTTCTGTCTATTATATTTGTGTTATATTAAGGTGTAAATTATGGTTTCAATAACTATATATTTTGTTTTCATTCCCAGATTAATAAGCCGTATGCTATATTTTGTATATCTGTTATATTTAAAGAATTTTAGATTTATAAATGACAGAATGTTCGAATTTATATATTCCACTGTATTCTTATAAAAAATAATATATAACTAAAATATTCAATTAAGTATTATCTTTCAACAAATTATTTCATTTTATTGATGTAAAAATATTCTAAAAATTTAAAGTATAATATCATCCACAATTTTTATGTTAAAAATTAGAACATAGAAAAATTTTATATTCTGGTTTAAATTTATCAGAAGATTTAGATTTTGAAGAAATCTCTTCGAATTCATCATCTAGTTCAGAAGATTTTTTTCTATGTGATTGAGCTGAATATTGAAAAAGCGAGTTTTTAAAAGTAAACTTCCTGGTTTGAAATTAATATTCTATGACTGGTGAAAAGTGGAATCTCTGGTTTTACACCATTAAAATAAAACATCTTTATTTTAAGATCGCATAATCGAAACTTGTTTTTAATCGTTTAAAAACTAAAATTCATTAAAACACCTTACAGTTGGATCAAACAGATCAATTAACTTAAATTGCACACATAAAAGTCCTGCATATTATTTATGTGGATATTTTTTAAATAAGAAAATGATATATTTTTACTCTTATTCATAAAAATTTTAAATTACGAAGATGTAATAATTGATCATGAATAAATATACTTGGAAAATAAAAATAATTGAAATAGTTGCTAAATAAAATTCTTTGATGGATGACTTAGTCTTAATAACTGGCGAAAATTTATGTTTAGTTGTGAATCCTCATTTAAATACATTACTCATCAATTAAATATTTTAATTTTGTTCGACCATCTCGAGGTAAATAAAATTATTGAAAGAAACAAAATAGAAGCTCAGTAACGCTTTTTCTTTCCAATATATGGGTGAAAATTGCAGAATTCAATGATTTTTTCATACGTATTGACAAAATTAAAAAAAAATTTATAATATTATTGAAAAAACTAGTTACCATTCATATTTAATATTTCCTTAAATCACAAGCAGTATTTTATGAAACGATTTCTTTAAAATAAGAATAAAATTAATGAGATTTCTGTAGAATTGTAAAAATATAATAATTGAATACAATCTATCCCAGAATTTTTAAAATAATTAATTTTATTTCACATTTTTTCAAAATGATGAATAATTTTAATAAATGAATAAACAAGATACATATTAATATCCCATGACTTAAAATTTTTCTGAAAAATAAATTTGTAAGATATTTTTTATTTTGTGACTAAAAAGTCTACGGTTTATTTAATATACAACAAATACTTTTCATGTGATCAAAATATAAAAATTTTGTTGAGTATTAATATAAATATTTAGCTTTTTCTCTTAATATATATTTTGGATTTTTTATTTCTCAAATATAAATATAAAACAAATAAAGATTTTTGATAATTCTTTTTTTTAATTTATAAATATCCAGACTAAATGTACAATAAATAAATTTATATATTTATCTGTAAATTCAAATAAATTAAATGATTTAAAACAAAATCAGTGAAAATTTTTTCTTAATTTCACAACACTTTTTAGTTTTCTTAAGAATTAAATTACGATAAAATGTTTTCCAAAATATATATGAAAATGTTGTGTTCAATAAATGTAAAAAATATATTTGAAAAAATATTTGCAAAAATCACAACAAAATAATATTTTTCTGTGGAAGAATTCTATAAGGAGTTAGAAGATTTTTTTTTAATATCTTAGTTGTATTTAATTATGTTAGATTAATTTATCTAGTGCTCTTTAATCGCAAAAAATATTTCCGTTTGTTATCTATAAATAACAGGTTATATTTTAATAAAAGAATATTCGACAGAAAAATCATGTTTAAATTATTTATAAAAATTTTATCAAAGATATATTTATAACATATAACTCGCATGCATCTTTTACCTTATATTTTAAATTTCTCAAAGGCAAAAGATATGCTCTAATAATTAATTTTGGAAAAAATTGGGATGTTAATCATGCCTTAAAATGATATTATCGTTCTTCGTGAAATCAAAAACTAAAGCCAATATCCACTATCGTATAACATTCGTAAAATTTTTCATGTTTTTACATCAAGTAATATATATTTAATCAAAACATCTTTACTTTTATTAAACTATTTGTAAAAAAATAATTTCATTGATAAAAAAATATGGAATAAAAATAACTCTCAAAGATTGTAATTGTTAATACTATCACAATTTTATAAATTAGAATTCACATATTTTCTATTATGAGCTTAAGGTATACAATTCATAAGAATTTTTTTATTTATAATTTTTGAAAAACTGATAATATTCTCACACACTTTGGTTAAATACTCAAAATATCCAAAAATAACTGAGTTATTATTTTGAAATAAAAATTAAATATAGTGAGAACATAAAGGTATGTTATTTTTTGAATCTTTCAATGATAAAGGATCATACCATTCATGCAGCACAATTTATATCCATGACAATAATTAGTATTGTCTCTTTTTAATCTTAAAATGTAGGATGCTAAAAGAGCAAAATAATAATAAGAAAAAATTATGTTTATTATTTTTTAATATTTAGCTATTTATGAAAATTATCTAAGACACTTACTTTATTTTATGGAAACTTTTTTTAATCAAATATAACCTCGATGAAAAAAATCTTTCAAGTAGAATGAAATTTCTGACACATTTTAAATGATTAATGAGATTGAAAATATGATCTTTTTAAAATTTTACTGGTTATCAAAAAATATGATTTTAATTGAAAGTTTTAAAAGACTTTCGTCATATTACATGTTTCTAATCAAATGTTTTTTCAGAGATATGTTGAAAAAAGTAGCATCAAACAAACAATACGTATTATAGCAACTTGAGATTTTATTGAAAATTTGAATAGCCCATTATGTAAAAACATAATTAAATATACAAGATTTCGGTAACGCTTTATTTATTAAAGAGATAGAAAATTCTCATTTAAGATTTGAAAATATATAATTTCTAATGATATTTAACCAATAAAAATACATCCGCAACCTTAAATTAATGATTATAATGACATTATATTTTTGTAAAGAGTTGTTTTTAAAACATTATTTAAAATATATCATTTAATGTCTCATTTTCAATTTTTAATTTATTTGTTTGAAAAAAAATTAAAGTTAAAGTATATTAACCCTCTTAGGAAATTTATTCTTCAGCGCCTAAAAAAAGATGTTTTCATCAATTTTAGAAGAATGAATAAAAAAAATTAATGTTTTTTATTCAATTTCTACGTTAATTCTTTGATAGTTAACCATGAGAAAACAATTATGTTTTATTATTATTTAAATTAAAAAATATTCATTTATAAAGAGTCAAGGAAATATAACAGATGATAAAATAATGATCCATTCCATGAAATTAAACTAAAATAGTAATGTATTAAGCAAGTTGAATATAATAAAATCTGTTAAGAATAAAAATTATTTAGATTTTATTTTATGAACAGAAGCAGTTTCGAAACTTACATATTAATCATAATATAAATATTAAATATGAAATTTTCGTTATCATTATCAATCCCGCTAAATAAAAAGTAAGATAAATAAATTATACATTTGAGAATACTCTTTAATATATCAACCTACATTTCTTACTAAAGCTATAATTTTCTTTCTATATTAGATCGAAAATATATCAAATTATCTTAAGTTTTTAAATTACATCTCTTATTGAATGGCCGATGTTAGATTTTTTTGAAATATTAATCATTAATCACATATCGAAATACTCATGAATATTATGTATTAGATTTCTCTTTCTTTTTTATTCACCATTTACAATAGAAATCATATGTCACATTTTTATGAATATATCCTAAATCTTAAAAATTGGAGAGCACATAAATTTAAAAACAAAAAAGATAAATTTGAAAAAGATATAAATAACTTATTTAAATTCCCTTTTATAAAAACTTTCTTATTTTTTTACTATTAGAAACAAAGCGGTTACATTACGTAGCAAATAAGATAATATTTTATCTTAGAAGAATCAAAATTCATTTGGAATATATTAACATTAAAAGTACAGAGATTTTGTAATATTTTACAAAATAAAAATTATTTTAAAAAACAATTAAATGAACTATTTATTTTAAATTAATTTGATGAATCTATCTATTTTCATAAATAAACATCAAAAAGTTTAAAAAAATAAATACACATAACAGATCATACAAATATATCTTTTACAAATATTTTTATATTTTCAAATTAGCTGTCTAATTATATACTGATATGAAGTTGAGTCACACCTCTTTAAAATTTTAAACTAGATCCTTATTTTAATGTAAATATCTTAACGCTAACTTCTAACTTTTAGAAGACTGTGGACACTCTTATATATTTATTAAATGTTAGGGTTGTTCATATGTTTAAACAAACAAAAACCGTCACTGTATTTTTTAAAAATCAACGTTTGTCAATTTTTAATTAGTTATATTGTAGAAAAAATATTTTTTTTAAGATAAAGTATACATGAATGCTTTATTAAATTTTTGGTAAATCAGATATTATAGTATAACACTGAGCAAAAAATATCTTTGAATTGGTAAAAATGATTAATTATAGGATTAATATATTTTTTCTTTATCATTTATCATTTTGAAAAATATTTATAATTTATGATTAAAAACTTCCTAATTTTTCAAATATTTAAGTATATTTCAGTTAAGTTAATCATTTATATTTTTTATATTGAGATTCTTTTGTTAAAAAAGGACTTAATTTATTTTATAGTTTACTTTTGAAAAATCAAATTATGTTCATTATAAATCAAATTTTTATTCTTATTTTGTGAAATAAGAGAGTTCAAATTAATTATTTCATTTAACATATTATATCTTCAATTACGTAATTTTTGTAAATTTAAATGTGAATAATGAAATCTTGATCAAAAATTTTTAAAATTTTACTTCATGATAAAAACATAAAATTATATGGTTTATACAAATCTGAAAAGAAATAAAAATATCAATATAACATAATTTTAAAATAAATCGTAAACATGAAATAAAAATAACATTTTGTTATTCTTTTAAATTTTATCAAATTAAAATACCTTAGAAATTTGTGATTTTGAAATTTTAATAATTTATATTTTGTTTATTTTAAAAATTATAAATGATATGCTGATAAAAGTTATAATATAATTCAATATTTTTAATTATATTTTTCAAACATCTCTGATTAAACCTCATGATATAAATTTAGAAAAACAAATTTTTTGAAACCATACAAGAAATTTCGTTCATCAAATTGAGAGATGCAGATAGAATCTTCTCTCGATGAAAAAATATATTTTATCGATTTTTATGGCATTATTACTCAAACAAATAAGGCGATTTCAACATCTTAAATTTTGTAAGTATTTAGGAAAAAATATATATTTAATAAAATGCTTTTTTCAATTTTTTTTAAATCTGAAAATCGATTCTGCCCTTCAAATCGAAACATGAAAAAAAATTTCTCTGAATTCAACCTAAAAATGAGCGTTTATATTTTAAGAATTAAAGGATAAAAAATATTATACACTATGGTAATGCATAAATATCTTGCTAATATAACCCAATTTTAAACTTTTTTCCAAATATATTATCTTGCATCATCGTTTTATCATTATAACTCTGAATTAGGTATATGTCATGAATATTTTTTTTTCATTTATCATTATTTTTAAAAGAATATCAAATATAATTCCAGTGTTTTAAAAACTCTTTTTATCAAAACAAATCAACTACGTCTGAATGAAAGTTGAATAAAATTAAAGTAAATCTTTAACCAAATTAAATTTTGAATAAAAATAACTGAGTTTTAGAATATAAACAGTAAAAGATTTAAAATATGTTTTTTAATAAAAATTTAATTTAATAAATGAAAATACTGTCCAAAATGAACTTTTGGCAACTATTTATAACTTGAATTAGAGTAATTTAAATATTTAAAGATATTCCGGAATACAGCTAAAAGTATTTCAAAATATCTACACATTCAAAGTACAAATATGAATGTATTTAAAAAAATAAAATATACGAAAATCGATTGATCGTATGACTATTACCATTGTGTATACTAATTTTTCATTCAGACAAAAATCGAAATTTTATTTCATTAATTTCAAAAATTTGAGGTTTAAAAATGAAAAAAACAGAATTGATACGATCATTCAATTTGATTGAAACGAGAAAATAGATTTTAATGTAAAAAAACATATTTTTGTACAATATAAATTATTTAACATAACATGAAGTCAAAAATCAAAAGAAAAATTAAAACCATACACATTAAAGTGTAATAAATTATTCATTTGTATTAATTTGAGGAATGATTAATTTAATTTTATGTCCATAAATATCTCATTTTAATTTAACAAAATTATTCATTTCTGTAAAAAAGAAAAACAGACACTTTTGTCAGATTTATTAAAACAAATTGAGAATAGATCTCAAAACATAAAATTATTTAAATTGTTATTTTTTTATTATTTTGACTATCCGAAATAAAAATATCATAAATGTAAAAAATCTTAGTTTAAAATTTCAAAAAATAACCAAAATTTAATTTGCTTAAATCAAATAAGATAATTAATATTGAGTTCAACTCTTCCATTTAGAAGACTATTAAAACGAAATTTTCAATCACACAAAGAGAAACGATAGAACTCTATAAATAGGAAGTAAATATTTATGATAATTTTATCAATGAAAGAATTTTAAAATTTATAAGAATACACATATATATTATTATATATCAAGGTTAGAACATGCTTAATCAAAACCTTTATTTTAAATTCAAAAAAATATAATTGTTCTTCTTCTTTGCTCGATTTTAAAAAAAAATTATTAGCAAAACGAAATAAAAATATGTTAATAAATAATCATTTGCAAAATATCAAAATAAAATGTGCTAAAAATTATTTTAACACTATTTTTATTTAAAATAATCCGGTTTAAAAATTGAAAATTGAAAAAATTGCAAAAATGAAAGATTCACTTAAAATTGATTTTTAATAAAAATTAAAAAGAAGAAACTTTTGGTTGATAAATCTAAAAAATTATTGCTAATTCTGCATATTAACACACATTATTGGATTCTATATCATATATATCTTTCAATACATTAATAAATAACTGATCGTATTTGATCAATCCATTTAAAAATATACTTTAGCATCGAATTAATTTTGACGATTTAGTGAACTCTCGATAAATTTACAGATTAAATATTTTTTAAGTGTTATGTGTAATTTGAGAACATTCTCTTAAAATTATCAAATTTAAATATTCTTTTTAAGATCGTATTTTTCATGTTTTATAAAAAAAATTTAATACATAAATAAATCAGAAAATTTTTAAGACAAATTTTTATTTTAATTTAAAACATAATTATATAAACGATTAATTCTGCAGGAGCATTAATTATCACCTATTCGTTATTTATCTGTTAAAATAAAACATATCTTAACAAGAAATAAAATTTAATTTTTTTAAATTATCAATATAAATAAACTGCTTTAAATTTTTCGTTCTTATTGCCCAATAAAATAAAATATTCCAACTTGTCGATTCAGTTTTTATTTTGCAGATTACATATTAAATTGTATGATATAAATTTTGTTTTAGAATATCTTATATAACTTAATATCAACTTAAAAACAAGTTTTTTTTTAATGTAATTAAATTTACTAAACTTCAGAAAAATGATTGTTCATAAATAAAAAAACTGATGAAGGCAAAATATTTTAACCGATGTCAATTTTAAGAAGTCTCGTCTCTTTGATAAAAATGAAAAATAAATATCAAAATATCTAAACGATAACAGTATTTGATATTTTCAATTTGAATTTGATCTGTGTACTAAATTATTAAAATATCTATAAATCAATTGTAACAGATCAATCGAACCTGTGTAAGTTTAAAAGTTTTTAACTCGCAAATAAAATAATTTAGTGTGATCAATCATAAAGTTTTTCATATATCACATTATAAATAAAACAAATTCAATTTTTATAACATTTAAAAAGAAAAAATAAATTTGTTTGGATAAAATTGTAAAATAAAATAATTTTCCACATCAATGAAAGTAATAATATGAACGAACATCATTTTAAAAAAAATTATTGTGTTATTTAAAATATGCAAAAACATAAAATCAAAAATATCATTCTTATTTAACACTATAATTGATACATCTTATAATAAAATATATTTTGAGAATAATATCAATAAAAATATTTAATATTGTTTTTCATTGTATAAACAGTAAAATCAGAACTCTGAAATAAAAATAATGTTGTACTAGAATTTTTATCATCAGAGCGTAATCGATCTTCGACTTTTGAAAAATTTAATCAAATTAATAACTTGTGATCAACAGAATAAACATATTGTCAGATATCCTAAAATAGATAAAAATCTTTTTATTGATCGTTACATATTAATAATGGAATTAATACAACGTTTCGTATAAATTTTTAAAATTCTAAGTATACAAACTGTAAAAAAATATTTAAATAATATGCATGAATAAAAAATTTAACATGATCGATCTCATGTAGGAAAGCATTAACATTACATTCTTTCACAAAAAATAATGTTCCTTCGACAATCCCTCAAAATTCACAAATACTTCAATTTACATATAATAACAAAACCCGAATATATTACATGTTTAAAAAACATAACGACTACAATGATAACCAAGAAAAACAGAATATTAAATACTTTTAAGTTTTTAAATATTACATAAGAAGGAGAAAATGGAAATATATTCATTCTTAATGCCTACAAAAATCCTTATTTTCAAATATAAAAGTGTATTTAATCCAAGTAAAATAAATTATTGTGAGATGATTTATATCATAACAAATGACATTTAAAACAATGACTTATATAACTTAAATGTAAATATTTAAAGAATAAACGATTTTCAATTTTATATTTATTAAACCTAATTAATCAAAGAATATGAATGATAGTGTAAGTTGTTGACATAATATGATTTACGCGACACTGAGAATGAATATAGTGATTTATTTTTGAATAAATATTATAACCTTAGTTCTTTTCAGAACTAATTTCGTATGACCCAAAACTTTATCAAGAAAATAATAATTTTGATAATGTAGCATACCCTAAAGTCAATTTAAGGATTACACTTAAAAGTAATAAATTTAAAAAATAACATTAGGATCAATTTTCTATGATTTTTTAACGATAAATTATGATTAAACTCGTAAAATATTAAAAAAATATCGCGCGTAAATAATACATTAACTCAAATATTTAAATTTTTATATTTATGAAAAATAACTCTTAATTTTAAAGTCATCGTAACAATTTTTTTTTCAATCTAAATAGAAAAAATAACCCATTCAAACTTATTATCAAGATGATTGTGAATATCAGTTTTTAAAACCCGCAAAAAATTTTATGTAATAGGGTTTTTTTTAATTTAAATTCATGTAAAAGTATTTAATTGATGTAATATTTTTGAAGATCTAATTACAAAAAACATTAAATTATACATATTCAACAATAGAAACAAATAATTGAGATTATCTTATATTTAGCTAAATAGAATATTTTTAAAAATAAAAAATATAATTTAAAAGAGAATCAAAATAGTTAATTTATTTAAAATATTTTTAAATTTACAGCGAATTTGATTCAGGTCTTTAATATAAAAATATTAAAAACACTTCAAATATAGTCTAATATATTAGTGATCATAAAGTGTATAATAAAATTATAATTTATATTCTTTACATCACAAAAATAGTATATAAATTAAAACATATTTGATCAAAAGGAATTCACATAATTTTTCAGAATAAACAGATTATACTCTTATTGAAATTGACATTTGTGTGCGTACTTCAAAATATTTTTTCAAAATATTTACTTTCATCAAAGACATTGATAAAATGATAGATTTCAATTTTACATATAATTGGAATTTAAAAGAGAAAAAAATTGAATTCCATTAAATTTTCACAAGAAAAATAGTGGTCTATATTTAGATATTAAAATTTAAACATTGAGTCAGTAAAATTTAGGTGATTATTATGGTAAAGAGTGAAGCACTAGAAAATGCGTTATTATAACTAAATCTTCAAAATTAAAACCACTCATAAATAAAATTTCGTTATTATAATATTTGAAATTTTATGTATCTAACTTCTTGTCAATTATCAGAAAATAAATCCATTACGATTTTTGTGAATTCAGATTTACTTTAAAATTTGAAAATGTATATGCGTGATAAAATTATCATCTTCATTTCAATTTATTAACTCTCTCTCTAAAGATATGAAGTTAAAATTTAAATGAAAAAGTCAAAGACATAAGTTTAATTACAAAATTGAAAAATAATTATGTCGATAAATACTTTGAATTTAAAAAAATCTCGTAAATTAGTCATACTACGTTTTAATAAATTATAATAAATAATTACAGAACAAACATTGTTTTTAAGCTAAATAAAAAAACGATTTTTAAATAATCTGAAAGATAAAAAACAAAAAATAAATGCTCAAATAATCGAAATATATTCAAATTGGCTGAAAGGATGTTTAATTTGACGTAAATTTTAACATGTCTTTTGAAATATTATATCATTAATAAAATTGGAAAACTCTCTTATTGATCATAATATTCTGGAGAAATATATCACTTAAACTTTTATAAATAAAGAAATTAAAAATATAATATTGAAACTTTTGAAAAAGTATTCGTTAAAAATATTTGCATTTTAGGCGTTTACTTAAAAATCGGCAAAGTGAATTAAATTTTAAGCTACGAAAAACATTCATGTAATATAAAGAAAATTATTTTTACTTCAACTGATTTTCCATTGATTTCTCTCGCTCTAAAATCAAGAGACAACTTTTTTTCCAGAGCAATACATAAGTAAAATGTAAAACCCAAGAATAAGAAAGCAAGATAATGAATATATTTCAAATCAAAATATCAAAAAATAATAGAGTGATATCATTTAAAAATTAAAAAGAGATCTTTACCAGAGATTAATGTCGAGCTGTAAATAATATGCATTTAAATTTTCAGGAAGTCTATATTTAAGAGAATTAATACAGTTAAAGTAAAAATATAATAAAAATTTATTTTTCATTTTTGGTAATTAATTAGCTAGAAAACATTAGTAGCTTACTGATATGTCATAAAATTTATTTAATGCATACAAGGTACGATTCTTCATTGACTGTACCTTAACCAGCAATTGAATTTTATAATGAGATAAAACAATAAATCTTTAAAAATGGTCAATTTTATGTTATATGTTAAAGACCAACAGCAGTAAAATGCGATCAAAAAAGTGCACTTAGATCTATAATAATACAAATAGGAAAATATAAAATTTACAATTATATAATGAAATAAATGAATAAAAACGAACTTTTATCTCATTATTTATGTAAAATTTATAATATACTTAAAAACATCAAATATAATAAAATTATTAGTAAAATTTTGTGAAATTTTGTGAAATTATTTAGAAATTATGTGAATATTTAAAAAATTCAAAACTGAAAAGATTTGAATAAATATTTGAAAATACTGCTTACAACCAAAAATTATAAACACAAGTCGTACATACGAAACTTACAATTAATAGATGATGAATATTTTCATCTCTTAAAATATTTTTTATCTATGATACTATTAATATGTTAATTCATAAAAACAAACAACTTTTGAGTGTCGAGTTTAATTCTTATTAGTTAAGCTATATAAATATTAGTTTCGGGAATTATAAATAAAATGCTTGTTTATTTTCTAAAATTTTTACTTAATTACACCATATATGAGAGATATTATAACATAATTTTAATTTTATAAATAAAATATGGATGTCAATACTATTTGATTATTTTCACAATAATATGCCATTTATTCATTCAGGTATTTTTTAGCATAAATTCCATTTCAATAATCACGTGTATTTAAGATATAAATAACAAGGTAAAAAATTTTCTTTTTATTTATTTCTTATCAGCATAAAGATGTCTGAATTAGTTGCAAATTTATTGCGGGTAAGGTTATGATGTTTATAATATATCTGATTAATGTAAAATAATCATAAAAAAATTTATTATTGAAGATTTCGAATATAGGTGAATATAACTCAACGCATAACCTTAAAGCTATTGTAAATTCAAAATATTGTTCTTAACTCTTATCAGACATCTATTTGTATTACATTTTTTAATTTAATAATTTCCATGTTTTAGTTTTGGAAATTATATTTTTTTAGCTATTATTAAGAAAATATATGAATCAAAGAAAAACGTTTATTTTTACCATTCCGTTTTAAAAATCAAAAAACCGTATCTTTTCAAAATAAAAATTAAAATGTTATTATCATCTCGATATTACAAAACTTATTTGGTCATAATTTAATGTGTTTTTTTTATAAATTATATAGATGAAGAAGTGATTGTTAATTAATTAATTATAAATTTTTAATTGTTCCTAATAAGCATTCATATCTTATCCATTAATATTTTTAAATGTTTTAGGAATGAAGATCAAGCCATCTATGTTGAGCTTTTGACACAATAGAATTAAAATAAACAAATGTAAATATATTTAGATAAATTCTATCAGATAAAAACTTAGAAAGTAATTCAAGAAGATGTATCTTACATTCTCAGAGGCTTATATTACGAATGTCTTAAGAGTTTAACAGAAATAAAATTTTAAATGATATGAAATAAATTGAAGTATGTTTCAAATAAATGTAATTTATTATTCAAGTGTATTTAAAATGAAAATTCATTTTTGTATATTGTATGAACAGTATTGTAAAGTTTTTTTTTTATTTTTTAAATGGTTTGTCAAAATTTATTTACAATCTGCTTGGTTATTAAATTTACAAAATATCAACAAATGTAAAATTACTTATATTCCGGGTTGTTAAAAAATAGTAAAATAAGAATTACCAGTGATTATAATAATAAGTAATGCCGAATTTTCAAAAATATTTTGAAATAAAATTGATTTTTTGGATTATTAATTTATGGTATATTATCAAATTATAAAATATTTATAAATTTAAAAACATCAGAGATTCACTATTGTATCATTTTTTGTATCTTTAAGTTTTTTATGTTATAAATTACTATTCATCGTATAAAAATTTTTAATATAAGTGTGATAAAATTCAGATGTTTAAATAACATACTTAAATTATTGAGTATAATTTTTTTAAAGATGAATAATAAAAAGATGTTAAACAAGCAAACAAAATAAATGGAATAATTTGTTATTTTTATTTTATAAAAAACTTCAATATCTAATATTCTTGCATAAATAATATACAATCAGGTAAAACTCTTACATGTATTTTAATAATTAAATACATTTAATTTATTATATTTCATTAAAATTTTTATTTAGAAAAATCTTTGAGAATTTTAACCATTTTGCGAACATATATTTAAAATAAATTTCCAATTTTTTTAAAAAATAATAGATAGATAATGGATGTTGAATGAACGATAATAAATTCAAAACAAAACTTGAATAAATTAATTGTAAACTTATTTAACAATTGGCGCAAAATTTACACACTATGCCATAAAAAAGATAAACATGATTTCGAAAAACGAATATGAGATTTTATATTAAAAAATATTGAACTTAATTAATTCATGATATTGTTCACAACTAATTATGCAATTATATTTCAAAATTAAAAGTCATCATAATATAAATTGAAAATTCTGAAAATAAAATTAAAAAAATATTAACATTTATAAAAGAACCATTTTAATAATATTTTAACTTTAATTTTATATAAATACTTATCAATTATAAATAAACTAAGTATCAATTAAAAATCGAAAAATATGTTTACTTAATTTTATAAGGACACGAAAGAAAATTTCAATACATAGTCGTTGAAAAGAAAATATTTGGATTATTTTTTAAAGCAACATCTATACTTACGTCGAACTTTAAACTATTTTTGATTGTAGTGTTTTTTATATTTTAGGAAATTTAATAAATATCATTCAAAAGAACATGATAAATAGATCGAATTCTATGCGTAATTTAAATATATTTTATATCTTGTATGTCAAATTATACTGTTTATCTGTTCTGATATTTAGATAAGTAAAATTTTTAGTGAATATAAACTATTCTAGAATTTAATTAATAACAAAAATAATTGATTTAAAAAGACATAAATAGATGGTATGTTGAATAAACTGAAAGTAATATCTTTTATTTGATATATAAATTCAGATTAATAAAAGAACTAATTTAAAAATCATTGTCAAACAGAAGAAGAATGTTTAACATTTAAATTAATTTATTATTAACGCCTCATTAATTTATTTCGAATTAACCAAAAAAATAAAATTATAAAAAAGTAATAGCTCGACATGTACTCTTCTGAAGCTAAATATATATATCAATATTCACAAAATGTTTTTATGTTAATAGTGTGATATGTATATCAATAAATTATACAAAAAATTATTGATTTAACTTTTAATATAATTGATAAACAGAAATTTGAAATTTCCTATCTATTTAATTTTAATATGATATTAACTCAAGAATTTAGGTCAAATAAATAACTTCTAGTTTCATTAAAATTTTTTAGGAGTTGTTTCTCAAATAAAATACGTCTTTTTAATGATATATATTATTTTGGTATATCAGATTAGTTAAATTATTTTTCAAGTTACATCATTTAAACATTTTTGATTTTTAATTAACCACAAACAATGGATATTATTACAAAAAAAGACATATTATTCTCAGAGAGTTAATCTATGTTGAATTAACAGGATTACAGGTTATTTTTCATGGCTGAACCATCTGTTTACAAAAAATAAAATCTATAAATGTAAATAATTAAAAATTTGTGTTCGATTTAGATATTAAACAACCACTTCAGTAGAAACAAAAAAATTCTTGGAAAGAACGCATAAAAATTGATTAATTTACATTATTATTTTATAAATATATTAAAATAATGTTAACTATTTTGAAAAAAATGCCATTTGACAACCTTTTTTTAATTATAACCATTATCACAATGATATTTTTGGACAATAAAATATTTAATTAAAAATTCTGCGTTATTTTTATATTTTCTAAGAGATTCGCTCTTAGAATTTACGAGATTCTACAGTTATATTAGAGAATAAAATTTTTTTAATATAACAAAATAGAATTGAAGTGTTTAAAGAATAACATTATTTGATAGTTTTCATTTTTATAACATATATGATAAAATATTATTTTTTTACGAAATGAACAGTAATTTTCCCCGTCTATCAAATAAAAATATTACATCTATTCAATAAGTATTGCTTGTGATGAATTGATTCATTCATATTTATTTGATACTTTTCATATTTTTTTATTTGATAACATGAGGTTGACTGTTTAAATACCAGTTTCAATAAATCATTAAACACAAAATAAAATAAAATAATATAAATATTTTTATTATGAAATCGTGATGCATATGATTATTATTTCGAAAATTAAATGATAATTTTTTATAAAACCAATTAAAACCTTTTCTTTTATCACTAAATTTATTGACATAATTCACATTGATATTTTCCATATATCAGGCCATAACAATATATTTTGCTTTTTAAATGAAAAAGTTTTATAAAGAAAAAATTAATCGATTATCATCTAACACAGAAAATCGGATACTTTCGATGTCAACTGTATATAATTTATAAAAATTTTATTTTTTGTTTAAATTATGTTTTAGGAATTAGAAAATAAATATGGAGATAAATTTTGGATTCAATTAGACAACTTATTATATATGAAATCAGAATTCAAAATAATTTTGATTTTTCATTCCTATAACTTTTAAATTTTAAAATTTTATTTCAATATTTAAGATATTATAAATATTCTTAACACATACTAAACTTTGTTTTATAAATTTTAACTTTTAAATTTTCGATATTTACATTGTAATAAACTGTTGGAAATGATAAGAACCAATATTGATTTTATCGACATCTTATTTAGAACACTCGAGTATATTTTAAACGCGTATGGGAAATTAATTTTTGAAGGTAAAATTAATCTATTCCTATTTAAAAAAAATTAAAACAATCACATTTATATATTTCATCAGTGAACTCAAAAAAAACAGAAAGAACATTTCGCAACTATTAGATGTCTAAAAATTTAAATTGATCAGATATTACGTCATAAAAAATAAATATAATTTTTCATAATATAGAGTTCCTTTTATAAACTATTTATCTTATTTAATAAAAACAAATACACTCCTAGAGTAATAAAAGTGTGATTCATCTTCGGACATTTTAAGGATCATGGTCAATTTAGTCACGAATCATAATTTATTTTTTAATATTTGCAGAAAATAAAAATTATATCTCGATTCAATTGTTAATTGCCTTTAAATGCTATTCTCAAACAATAGAATTTAAGGTATTTCGGGAGTATGATCTTTTTTATATCTGTTAATCTTAACATTGTTTTTATAAATTTTGCTCCAGAACGATCAAATTATTTCTAATCTTATATAAACACACTAGAAAGGAAAAATTAAATTTTCAAATAAAACATATGCTTTAAAATAGATGCAGAGCTTAAAAATTTTAAATCATAAATTTTTTTAAACTTATTTATGCATGGCAAACCAGTGTTTTGTGTTAAAATTTCCTTTAATACGTTTTTGAAGAGTCAACTGTGTACACATCCAGCAAAAATTTCCTCTAAAACACATCAAAAACACAATTTATCTCACTGATCTTATAAAATTATAACTTGATGATTTTTGTGAATTTTTTTGTTTTTTTGAATAAATTCAGCTTGTAATAACTTAAAGTACTTTTTTTAAAGATTTTTTGAATATTATTGATATAAAATGGAAATCAAGATTATTAAAGCAAATAATAAAATTATTTTGGAATAATCTTTATTTATTAAGAGAATATTTTGACCAAATGTTAAATAATCTACATTGTTTATCAACGATATCACGTATTAATAGAAATGAGATCTTTTGACTTTACGAAGAAGAAGATTAAAATTTAATAAGAATATATGACAAAATATTAAACATATGTACATTTATATTTTAAGGCTTAGTGCTCTATTATCTCTTAAAATAAAATTTAAAACGTATCAATATCGAAAGTAAATGATAAGAACTACTATTTCTAAATTCAATAATTTTGATAAATTTTCAGAATTTATAAAATAAAAAAATGATATAATATAAAGGTCATAACTATGTCAAAGATCTCAAGATGTAGAATAATTTAAGTATTTAGCAAATAAGAAAAGGATTTCAAATTATAATTTTTTTAAAATATAATACATGCCATGGATTTTTAATTTTTGTTGATAAAGTAAATTTTAGAAAACAGAAAATTTAAGCTTTTAAATATTATATACAATTAAAAGGCTATAAATAATGTGAATTTAAGTTTTAAAATTTTCTTATAGATATTTAAATCAATAAAATTAGCCTAAAATAAATTTTTTTAACTTAAGTATTAATAACGGTTTTGAATCACCTTTTCGAGCACCATGCAATAATTGTCAGAAGCTAAATTAACATTTTTCATTAAAACCGAAAACATATACTTGAAATTTAATTTTAAAGTGTTTAAAAAGTAATCAGTGAATTCTCTAAAGATTTAAAGAAATAAATTATTGCATAGTATTTA